>JAODAL010015238.1:0-84610 GCA_025379985.1 Phyllomedusa bahiana
TTTATCAACGGCCTTTCACTCCACCAAGGCTCCTTATCTTGGTAGCATGCGTCCTGGACTCCCCAGACATATGTCCAGAACCTGGCTGGGATATATACTCCCTTGTAGACCTTCCCAGCTGCGGCCTTACATAATATAAAGTACAAAAATACAATAAAATGACATATATACAAAACAGTTACAAAATAAAAGAGATGGATCACAGAAAACACCTAATTTACGATGTAGATAATCTTCTGTGTCCGTGGGGCAAGAAAGAAACATGGAACACAGCTACAGAAGATAGCTGTTCCCCAGGTTATGAACCTCGATTTCCTCTGAAAATCATATTTTATAACCTGTCCAGCCAGCTCAGATTTCAGAACAGCCCATCATCTCATTAGGGTAATTTGTGTTCCCTAACTGACTGATTAGATTATAAAAGGAGAAGGACAATGCATATCTAAATAGGTATGTGTCCTAATTGATCAATTATTAATAAGTTGGAGGGTTCCAAGGGGGGTGGACAGATCCTTACTATCCACTCTTTTGAAGTAGAGAAACTTTATGCTTGAGATAACCTGTTGTACCCCAATAAAGAGGTTTAGGTTTTTTAGTTCTTTTTGACCAGGCCAGACTAAATGAGCCTGAGTAAAATGAATACACATACTTGACTGGTGAGTGGGAATATACAAAACACTACATAGTCACTGAAATACAGTATACCAAACATGCTTTTATATACACCATATACATAATACACGTTTCTATGACTGTTAAAAACAGACCTTATTACACCATCATCACTGTTCCTTAACCCCTTAACGACCCAGGACGTATAAGTACATCCTAGGGTTGCTAAGGGGCTTTGTAGCGGGATTGCGGCATGATCCCACTACATAGCCGGTGGGTGTTAGTTGCTAATGGCATGCCAGCACCATCCTGCGCTGTTTAACCCATCTGTGAGAAATGGTGCCGCGTACACTATCTCACTCTGATCGAAGCCACTGCGGCGAAATCCGATCCGGGTTTCGATCAATTAACATGGCAGCTGGAAGCCTTGTGAAGGCTTCCATCGCTGCCATGTTTTCTGTTTTAATACTTCCTACCCTAGGCAGGAAGTAGTAAAGCCGCCATCTTTGTACACCCTAATGCATTGTAATCACGCCTCCAAGTGGTGAAGCACCCTAGGGTGACTCAAAGTCAAAGTAAAAAAAGTTTTAAAAAGTTTTAATGTGTAAAACAAATAAAGAAATATTTAAAGTTCATATCAACCCATCTTTTGTCATTTTAAAAAATAAAAAAAAAACAAAATGATAAAAAAGTTAAACGTATTTGGTATCGTCGCGTCTGAACACCGTAGAAGAAAAACAATTCCAAATGCCAAAATGTGGGTTTTTGGTCATTTCATGTCCTCTAAGAATTGGAATAAAATTGATAAAAAAAAGTTGGATGAATTCCAAACTGGTACCAATAAAAAGACCACTTAGCCCACAAAAATGCCCCTCACTCAAGTTCATAGGTGTTAGTACAAAAAAATGTATTATTCACAGAAAATGACACTGTGGCGCAAATTTCAAAATCGAAAATGTTTGTATTTTTTGAATTAGTTATTCATTACTGACTAACCAATTACAGCTTTCATAGGGCATTACCTATCCCAGAGACAGAGCAATGATAATTGCTGGTTGTACTGGACAGCAGTCACTGCACATTGTCAATCACAGTGGTCCCTCCTCGTGGACTACTGCAATTGATCATTCTTAACTTACTAATCAGGCGATACCTTTTTCAGGCTAACTGAGTATATTTGATGGTGAGCTTTCGAGAGGACTAGTTCCCTTCTTCAGACATGGTGAAGAAGGGAGCTAGTCCTCTCGAAAGCTCACCATCAAATATACTCAGTTAGCCTGAAAAAGGTATCGCCTGATTTCTTCACTCTTCTACTACTTTCTATGGCTAACACGGTACAACATTATACTATTAACCTACTAATCACAGAGCTTTTGGACCAATATGAGCTCCTAGCACCACCAACTCATTTAATTTATACACAGTGGGTGAAATAAGTGTTGAACAGTGCTAAGGTGCTATTGTCATGAAATTCTCACCAGATGTTGGTAACAACCTATTCAGTCCACACAAGCAATGAAATCAAACCATTGATATACATGTATTAAGTTCTGTGTTATAATGAGAAATGACACAGGGAAAAAGTGTTGAACACTTACTGAAATGTATTTAATACTTGGTACAGAAGCCTATGTGGGTCATGACAGCTTCAAGAAGCCTTCTGCTTCTTGAAGCTGTCATGCTAAGTTCTTCTAAGTTCTAGCTTCTAAGTTCTTCTGCTAAGTTGTATCCAAATAAAGTTTATCCAATGTTTTTTCAAAGTTCATACAAATTTTAACTTTTTTACTAGTAAATTTGCTGGCACTTTTATTACATGCCAAAAGTGATAAAACATATCAAACACCCAATGTAATAAAGATCCCCAGTCAAAATGATACTGTATTTCTCCTGGTGTCTGTACAAGTGTATTTCTGACCATACTCACAGGTTCCATGTTTATGAATAGAAGGACCTCCAAATTATACCTCTGGAATCTACCTTGTGTGGGATTAGATGTGCTAACTTCTGGACCAGAATTACCTATTATCAAGTAATTTGGATACCAATGTTCCATTATTTAGGTGTCTAGCTTTTAGAAGCACAGCAGATTGTGGCACAGCTCACAGGAAAATGGAGAAAGCTCCCTAGTTCACTACTTGAGCAAACACTTAGAAGTGATGAGAACAGGACAATATGCAGCAATAATGTTTTATGTGTCAAGCAAGGACAAGAAGGATGTCTTCACATTTACAATGCACAACAGTAGCAGCAGCCATGCCAGTACAAGGTGCATGTACAGTAACCTCCAAGTCAGCATGTTTTCTGGATTACCACAAGTACATGCATGACGTTGATCTAGATCAAGTGCTATAGTCATACAATGTAAGTCAAGAGTGCAGAACAGGAAGCTGACCATGTATATCGTACAGATAGCTTTGTTTAAGGCTTATACGTTATTCCAATGTGATGCCTTTTGTGGAGTACCTAAAGATGGTTATAAAGTCTCTAATATTTGGAGACCATGAAGAGGAGAGGCCAACTACTTCTTTCAGAAGCAAGGCTAACCATATTGTACTGGAGCTAAATGTTCCCTAAAGTTCCCAAACTTTGAAACAAGGGAATGAGCCGAGGACAGCACTAAGTATACAGAATCCACCAGTGTACTACCAGCCGCACAAAACCAGGAATGTGTTTAAAAGAGTGTTTTAAAGTTTACCAAAGATCACTGGAATTTAAATTCTAATCATTCCAGAATTATCACTCCAGAATAATAAAAATGAATGGCTTACTCATGGGTGGAATCTGAATCTAAAACAAAACTATTCTAAAATGAATAATAGCATATAAAAATGCATGTCTGCTTTTGTGGGCATGCCTTGTCACAGATTTGGGAAATAGAGAGAGGCCCCGAACGACATGTGCTCACATTATGTGTTGGAAAGAAAGAGACTCAGAAACTCTGGTGACCGATAGTGCTGCTACAGTTGCTGGTATTACTGTTGTTGTATTCCAGAGATGGGTAATAAGAGAAGCTTTTGAAGGTTATGGGGATGCCTGTTGTGATTCCAAGAAGTAGGGCTTGTTTGTCACAAATATCAGCTATTCACTGGTACTTAGTTGCTCTCTTTATATGTCCACACTTCAAAGGCTGATGATGACAACAACCTGTATAGTGTACTGTGATCAGTAGTCCAAAGTCCAAGTGGCCAGCTAGATGAGGTTCGTATCTATTTACATTTCTTGAGGCGTGTTCCAGGTGAATTGGTTTAAAGGGGTTTTGCCACGATGTAATGTTGACGTGGGATCCTCCAAAATGGGTATTTAATCACTTTTCTAAATATATGTGATTACAAAAATTGCAGTCTGAGAGAGCTACAGCCTTCCTTACATGCCGTTGATTACTTCAAAGTTTGTATTAGATACGGCCTGACAAGAGCGCTGGACGGGCTTGCGCAGAGAGAGCTTCTTATCTGATGAGACTGAGCTGCAGAAGTTTTCAAGGCACCGGGTAGAAATATGTTTTCTTTTGTATACAGAATACAGTAGTTGTAGTGTGATTAGATCCCTGCTTTATCTGATGACAGAGAACATGAAGGAGCTTTCAAGCTGCTGAGAGAAAAAACTGTTGTCTTTTGTATACAGAATCCACAAGTTGCAGTTTGATTATTTCAGTGAACATGATCCCTTATGCAGCTTTGTGCTCTGGCTGTGTGCGTCTCTCTCTCTTTCAGCTCCATGATTTGTTTACATTAGCTTCTTAACAGATAAGGCTCCTCCTGGCAAAACCCCATTAAGCATACTTTTACATATGTGGTGTTCAAGTGGTAAAATCAAAGCATGCAATATAAGCTTAGCTAGAGAAATTAGACTTAATTAGTTTTGATATGTGCTAACTATATATCTGGCACCTTGAGTCCAGACCAGTGGGCAAAATATGGAGAAAAATCCAGCAACAAGGGTAAAATCCATAACATTTCCAAAAACATGAAAGAGCTCAGAGCATTCTTAGTCATAGCATAGGTCAGTAGAGACTGAATTTTCTGCTCTCTACTCTGGCACTTTGTCACAAGTAGTTGGTGACATCAATTCAAACCTTATCTGTTTTTCAGTATCTTGAACAGCCGCTCGGCTGCAGACCTGCTTTAATCCAAGATGTTGTTGGCATCATCCTTCTCTAAATTACGGACATCTGCAGACACCAGTCAGGCTCTGTTCACATCATTTTGTGCCTTCCTTGAGCTTATAATGTAAGTTCATCTTTTTTCTGTATAGACTACTCTGTTCTATACAAAGGCAACCAGTAAAAATTGCCTCGCAGTATATGTTTTTCTACAATGAAAATAAATGGGTGACATATGCATTGTATGTCCATGAAATGGCATTTGTGGGCATTCTGTCAGAGGTATATGTCAGGTAACACGTCCAAATGTCTAATCATTGGCTCAAATGTGATCTGGACAGCATACCGCTTACTCCCAACCAAGATGAAAGCTTTGAGGAGTGCATTTTCTGAAAAAGGTTAACCTCTCAAGGATCGTTATTGTTCTGCCATCTCACAGCCTCTGCAAACAAAAAATTGTGCATAAAAATCCATCTAACTATACCTGCATATTTATAGTCATCTGCTATAGCTTCCACTCAAAGCTTTCCCATGTTCCTTGGTAGCATATCATGACCACAACTAGTATTGCTGTACTCAGGAAAACCAGTGAAACAAATTGTGCTGTGGTTGTCATATGCTACACAAATAATTATGCCCACTATATTGGCATACCACTAAGATTTGTCTTGGCAGAACATGTCATTTGTCTTATTCATTACTACCAAATTTCAGTACTGTATGATCAATACTCAATGGTATACAAGATTGCTAGATGCTATTTGGTTGAAAAACCAAAGCTGGTGGAAAGAAGGTGGCAGACATCTAGATGTTCTCCATGAATACCAACAATGCAAGCACTGTGTTAGGCTACCATACGTGTTATCATCAGCACTGTCTTCAGATGCCTTCAGTTTGTGTCTCATCTTAGTTAACTGGTTTGGAATCTGGTAACATATCTTTTCACTGCATGTCATGCTTGGGACATTGATTTCAGATTCTTGCTAGCTACATTACACGTACATTTTAAGGTTTTAGTATCATTGCAAGATTGATGTTCTCAGTTTAATGATGTTCAAAAACCCACAATTAAACCATTGGAGATTAATTAAAAATTCAGCTAGCAACTCAAATATCAAGAATATCATTTAGTAAGGTTAACCAGTAATTATAGCTCTCAATCTGAAACAAATTATCCTAATTATTTCATTGACTGTAAAGGAGATTATGAATGTAGAAGCTAGATTTTGTGGACATACCAATTTCCGTCTCATTGTAATAGGTTGTGCTCTAGTCCCTGTAAATCTTAAAAATAAACTGCGCCATTAAAGCCATGTTTTAGGTGACAAAATTAGAAAATTAATTTATCATTGAACTATTTCTCCATTGTGTATTTATTTACTTTTTATAGTCAAATTGCAATTTTTGCAGGGATTTGTCTAAACGTGTAGCAAAACACTGCAGTTTTGCTGCAACACTAGAAAAATCATAGCACAAACTGTGAAATGAGCACAACATGTTAATGTAATTCCAACAAGCACAGATTTAACTGTATGTTTAATTGTAGCTCTAATAAAATAGATTAGAATATCCCTGCTACATTGACATAACTCAACAACTCAACAGAGTCTCTGTTAACAATACTTTTATGAACCATTTAAACAGAAACTAGGAAAGTAATACAATGGACATCGACAGCGGCAAACAGGATCCATAGACATGTAATGGGGTCTATTTGGTTGTGTTGTGGTGTCTGTCATTTTAAAGAGAATATTAGCTCAGCATGTGGTACTTTGGTTCCTATCAAATATGACGGAACCACCAACAGAGGCTCTGACAGTGGTGTGAACAGAGCCAACAGTGATATGCAATGTCATCAGAACAGCTGAACAACCTAACATACAGTCGAATCAAAGTCACGTTAGAACTGGACTGGTCCCTAAAAAAATGTATATTGCAAATTTTCTTCAAAATTTTAAAATTACTACAAAATTTCTAAGCCCCCTAATGTTGTTAAAAAAAAAAGACATTTAAAAAAATGATGTCATCCTACAGTGGACATATGGTAGATGCTAGTTGTAAACTATTTTGAGTAGAATAACTATTTGTCTTACACGCAGAAATTTTTGAAGACTGAAATTGGTAATTTTTTCAAATTTTTCACGATACTTTTATATTTTTCACAAATAAACAAGGACTTTTTGGACCAAAATTTTTTACTATTTTAAAGCACAATGTATCACGAGAAAACAATCTCTGAATCACATGGATAGGTAAAAGTGTCAGATTTCAAAAATGGAGCTCTGTCAGAGAGGCCAATACTGGCTCTGGTGGTAAGGGGTTAGCACACTATTGTATTGATAAAAATAGGAAGGACACGTTCCATGTACAAATAGACGCTTCCTCCGAAACGCGTCCTTCCTATTTTTATCAATAAAATAGTGTGTTAGAATACACTTCTTTGGTGCAGTGCGCTGAATATATCAGTCCCGCTAACCCGATTGTCTAATCGGGTATCTGTATGTTTGGACGAACTCCTGTGTATATGGGACCTGGAGCAGCTTGCACTAATTAAAGGCTTTTCCTTTTGGCTCTGAATCAGAGTAAGAAGCTGGCAGAGAGTTGTGCCTCTAAGATCTAGCACAACGTTTTCAGGTCAGCACGATTGCTTTATTTTTTGTGTCTGTTTTCTTTTTATACGTAGGTTTATATGATATGGAGCAAGATTCCTGAGAAAAAAAACAGAGAAAATACTGACCAGACTCCTTAAGAAATAATAGGAGTCCTGCTGACCCTACCCACATATAGCAATTGACAGCTTTCCCTATATCAGTGTGTATACAGAGCTAACTGTCAATCACTGAATGCTGGTGGGGTCAGCAGGACTTTCAATTTCACTTTCACCTATTTTCTCCGCTTTTCTCAGAAATGCTGCTCCAAATTATATAACCCCATATATCACAGATCTCTCCTCTATCATATAACCCTATATATCACCGAGCTCAGCTTCTCTCGATCTGTCATATAACCCTATATACCACAGAGCTCAGCTTCTCTCCCTCCATCATATAACCCTATATATCACAGAGCACAGCTTCTCTCCTCTATCATATCACCCTATATATCACAGAGCTCAGCTTCTCTCCCTCCATCATATAACCCTATATATCACAGAGCTCAGCTTCTCTTCTATCATATAACCCTATATATCACAGAGCTCAGCTCCTCTCCTCTATCATATAACCAAATACATCACAGATCTCTGCTCCTCTCTCTCTCTATTATATAACCCTATATATCACAGATCTCAGCTTCTTTCCTTTATCATATAACCATATATATCACAGAGCTCAGCTTCTCTCCTCTATCATATAACCCTATATATCACATAGCTTAGCTTCTCTGCTTTATCATATAACCCTATATATCACAGAGCTCAGCTTCTCTCCCTCCATCATATAACCCTATATATCACCGAGCTCAGCTTCTTTCCTTTATCATATAACCATATATATATCACAGAGCTCAGCTTCTATCCTCTATCATATAACTCTATATATCACAGAGCTCAGCTTCTCGACCCTAACATATAACCCTATATAACACAGAGCTCAGTGTCTCTCCTCTAGCAGATCACCATCTATATCACAGAGCTCAGCTCCTCTTCTCTATCATATAACCCTACATATCAGAGAGCTCAGCTTCTCTCCTCTATCATATAACCCTATATATCACAGAGCTCAACTTCTCTCCTTTATCATATAACCCTATGTATCACAGAGCTCAGCTTCTCTCCCGCTATCATATAACCCTATATATCAGATAGATCATCTCTTCTCTATCATATAATCCTATATATCACAGAGCTGAGCTTCTCTCCTCTATCATATAACCCTATATATCACAGAGCTCAGCTTCTCTCCATTATCATATAACCCTATATATCACAGAGCTCAGCTTCTCTCCCTCTATCATATAACCCTATATATCACAGAGCTCAACTTCTCTTCTCTATCATATACCGAGATATATCACAGAGCTCAGCTCCTCTCCTCTATCAGATAACCCTATATAACAGAGCTCAGCTTCTATCCTCTATCATATAACCCTATGGGCGCGTTCACACGGCACAGGACACAGGTATTTGTCCTGTATTGCGCCCGTCCCCACGGCCGCGGGGTAGGGGGGGCGGCTTTTCTCCGCGATGAGCACAGACGAGCGCTCCCCCCTCCCAGTGAGAAGCACCGATTCCGTCCGGTTGTCGGACGGACGATTGTGCGTGTATAATGTTTCGCCGTCGGGCGGAAAACCGCCGGGCGGAAAACCCGTGCAGTGGGGACTGCTGTACGGGTTTTCCATAGAGCACCATTGTGCTCATTTTCGGCCGGTTTTTCAGGCGGTCTGAAAAACCGGCCGAAAATCCGTGCCGTGGGGACATGCCCTATATATCACAGAGCTCAGCTTCTCTCCCGTTATCATATAACCCTTTTATATCAGATAGATCATCTTTTCTCTATCAAAATAACCCTATATATCACAGAGCTCAGTTTTCTATCCTCTATCATATGACCCTATATATCACAGAGCTCATCTTCTCCTCTATCATATAACCCTATATAGAAAGAAAGAATGCTTCTGGTATACAGTCGCAGACAAAAAGAGCGAATCCAAGCGCTTAGAAAGTCCAGGAGAATCCTTCTTGGATTATGAATGAACAAATGTATCCCCCAAAGTATTGTAAAGGGATGTTTTAATATTTAAATAGTAAATCTCGACGCGTTTCGCATATAATCTCATATGCTTCCGCAGGAGAATAACAACTAAACAGTTTCTACTGACATTTATACCTAAAAAGACCCCTCCCTATTTTTATACAAATTTCATAAACATTGTTTTAAAATATACAACATATCTCTAATATAATATTCTGTTCACTTACATATACTCTGATCTCGGACGCCATACCGCGCTCCGGCATACTACGAGCCGAAGACCAGAAGTAGTCATCACTACTATAGAAGAGGGCACTTCCGCTTTAGCCATTCAACCTCCAGCGGCTACTGCGCATGTTCTGTGCCAATATCCTGGCAAGAGCGCTCGCATTTAAACTGGATTGCAATAGTCTATGTTAAAATTACAAAACAACAGCTAGACTATAAATAACGGGCATCTATCGTTGTCCCTTAATTGATGACCTCCTGGACCTCATTCAGACCATGCACTTCCTTCTTTCACTCTTGGCAGTTGTCGGTTTGTTATCCTTTGCTTTAGTACCTCATTGCTTGTGTTAATATTCTCCGGTCCCGGCCTTTGGCTTTTGTGTTCCTGACTATGCTACTGCCTGTCTTGTGCATTGCCTGTACCTCCTGTACCTCAGTGGCACCTCGACTGTCACCGTGAGCAACCACGTCATGGGCGCCCACAGCCAAGTCCATCCTGCCTTGTGGTGGGATCTGGTGAAAACCGGGGGCTTCTTAGATTCTGCTCCCTGGTGTGGTTATTGTCATCTCTCGTGGTGACCCAGCGGATCCACTACCTACTACAGCATTACACTACTGCTTTCTCCGACAAAGAATATCTGATAATTATAAGCTGGAGGATGAAGATAATGATCATATAACACAAGAAAGGGTGAAGATCATTTTCATACTAATTGTCACATCTAGCTATTTCAGGTTTACAGAAGGGAAATTATCATCTACATACATCAGCATGTCCAGCATCATAGAATAGTAAATCTAGAATTACCTCCTACATATGCAGGAAATGCTGAGGATTTTGCCTTCAGATTCCAGAATGGGTTAAAGCACTGAGCATGGAGGTGAGACTATTTGTAAAAGGAAATTGAAATGCATTTCAGATTTTACATTTCTCAGCAAGTCCTTTTCTGTTGCAATTTTTTTTTTCACAATATTACAGTTATGTGGAACTAAGGGCGCTTTAAAATAAATAATAATAATAATTTAATTAAGTTTTAAAAACTTTATCTATAAATTTGTTCCCTTTTGACAATTGTATAATTTTGGGTAATGTAGTATAGTTACAAAAATAAGCCATGATCTCAGTGTACACTTGGCATGCACCACTTTGCCCAGTAATGGTCTTTATTGCGGTGAAATAAACCAACTTTGTCTAAAGAACAGATAGTAATTCACACCATTGATAGCTTTAAGCAGGGTTTTATTTTCTGCATAGGTTTCAATAGCTCAGTGGCAAACACAGACAGCTGAGGTCCCCTGTGAAAGAACAGTATAAAGGCCCCCTTTTTATCGATCTCGTCATAGAGATTCTCTAGGTCTTTTAAAAATCCCCAAAATAATTTTAGATTGGAATTCAAGCCTTTAGTTATTTTAAAGAACATAAAGGGGATGCTCTATGATGAGATATTGGAAAGCAAGGGGTACATAGGCATAGCTGTAGCAATAGCAGCCATAGCAGATTGAGTGGGACCACCCAGGTTTAAGAACATTGTACCATTTTGTAGATAATGGGGTTTTTGCTACCTCCCACCACTATGTGGGCTCTCTGCTATATAGCACTCTAATTATTGCTACTTATACTTGAGTTCTTGTCATTAAGTGATGGGGCCCTGTCTTAATTTGTCAAGTGGCCCTATGTATGTTAGTTACGCTCTTGAGGGGTCCAATATACTCTTGCACAGGGACCCTTATTTACCTGCAGTCTGATATACACTAGAAAACTGTTTTTAAGGTAAAAGTGCCTCTTACCTACAGGGCCCCTTTTACAGCTGCACAATGATATGTTTGCCCCAGTTGTAGTTGTAATTTTTGCATGTACTGCTTGATTTTTCAGTCTATGGAGAAAAAAAAGTAAGTAATGGTGTGTTTGCTAAGGGCCCCTTATATAAGGTGATTCAAAAGTCCCATCCTTTTATTTAAAAAACTAAATGAAAAATGACATATCTGGATACCCCAGCAAGTATTGAGTCATTCTTCTAGGCCATATCCACCATCTTGAAAGTAGCCATATTGGATGAAGAGCATGTTTTTATAATGGGAAGGTGGTCATGTAGCATTTCAAAAAAGACCAAAATTGTCTCAGACATTGATTGCTGCAATCAGATATGCAATATCTCTTGCGTTTCAAAAGTTACTGTATTAACACAAAAAGTTGCAACAACAGCAATGGCTATTTTGCCATATTTCAATGTGTTGTCCCTGGTGCTGAACACAGAGCTAAAGATGCTGTATTCAGTTGTTACGAACCCACATGAGAACTTTCTGTATTGAAAAGTTTTGAACCACATGAGATATTGAATGTGAAAATCTGAATGTGGCAATCAATTTCTGAGACAATTCTCTTCTTTCATTTGCTACATTTCTACCTTCTCATTGAAAAAACTTGCCCTTGAACCAAAATGGCGGTTTTCAAGATGGTGGCCATGTTCCAGACATAGCCTACAAGATGGGCCTCCTCACTCATTACTTGCTGGGGTATTCATATAGGTCATTTCCCTTTTGTTTCTGAAATAAAAGGCATCCTGGGTTTTTTTAAATCCCCCGTTTGATATTCAGGGGGAAATAAATATGTATTGATATATGGGCTAGTGATGGAGCGATTACATTGACTATCGTCATGGGTCGATATCGGCAATTTTAAAGACGATATCCCATAGTCGATAATAGATTACGCGTGACCATTAAAGTCTAAGGCTGAGAGGAACCAACAACTTTCATTATTACACCAAACAGGGCTGGAGAAGCTGGAATTTACATCCACAACAGTAAAATGGACGTGCTACATCTTGTGGCAACAACTTAGGTTATAAAAGCCACAGAAAAAAAGTCGCACAGACCATTCACTATCCCTGTATTTGACTAACCACAGAATGACCTTAAATACTGCATGGACCACAAAAATTAAATAAGTGCAAGAAGGCAGTATCTGATTTGAACCATCATTTTTACTTGAATGGACATTGACTATTCTGTCCTGAATGCAGCATGACCCTTAAAACCTATCTGAACCACAGATTAATAAAGTGCCTGAAAAAAGGATGTCTTTGAACCCACCATTTTAGTTGAAACTGGGACATTGACTATATCTGTCCTGGACCGCAGTATGACCATTAAACCTGTCTGACCACAGGATTAAAAAGTGCCGGAAAAAGCAGTCTTTCATCCACCATCTTTTTAGTGAACTGGACATTGAATATACCTGGTTCTGTACCACAGTATGACCATTAAACCTGTCTGACCCACAGATTAAAAAGTGCGGGGAAGAGGAGTCTTTGGAACCACCATTTTTGTTGAACTGGACATTGCTATACCTGTTCTGTACCACAGTATGACCAATAAACCTTTCTGACCTCCAGATTAAAAAATGTGCAAAGGAAAAAGGAGTCTTTGAACCACCATTTTAGTTGAATGACATTGACTATCCCTGTTCCTGGGCCACAGCGTGAGCCTCAAACCTGCATGACCCCAGATTAAAAAAGTGACGGAAAAAGGTGTCTTTCATCCACCATTTTAGTTACACTGGAACATTTCACTATATGTCCTGGCCACAGCATGAGCCCCAAAACGGTCTGGACCCACAGATTAAAAAGTGCCGGAAATAGGAGGTCTTTCATCCACCATTTTAGTTGAGCTGGACTTGACTATGCCTTTCCTGGACCACAGTATGACCATCAAACTGCAATGACCCACAGATTTAAAAAGTGACGGAAATAGGAGTTTTGAACCACCTATTTTAGATGAAACTGGACATTGACTATATCTGTCCAGTACCGCAGAATGACCATTAACCTGTCTCGACCCACAGATTAAAAAGTGCAAGATAAAAGAAAAGTCTTGAACACCATTTTAGTTGTATACTGGACATAGATATCCCTGTCCTGGACCACAGCAATGAGCCCCAAACCTGCATGACTTACGATTTAAAAAGTTCCGGAAATAGGAGTCTTTGAAAAAACCTCCATTTTAGGATTGAACTGGACATGTTGACTATACTGTCATGCTTCACAGCATGACCCCTAAACTGTTTGACCCACAGATCAGTAAATGGCACTAGCTATTTGTACAGTGATTGTCATTTTGTAATTTTTGGTAAATGCATTTGTTTACAGATTGTATTTAGCGGAAGTTTTTTTTATTAGTTTAACATTATTTTAATTTAGCTTTTTTTTCAAGTGTGTTAACCATACAAACATCACCCCCTGCAGTTTTAAAGGTATTTGTTTTAAAACGTGTAGATGTGTTATTCTTCCCGCACACCCCATGAGTAATAAAATTGTCTAATCTTTCCCCAATACACTTATTTGTTGAGAAGACAGTTGCCCTCCTGATTCGGAGAGTGATTAGGCAATCAATTCCAAAAGGTTTCATTTTTCTCAATTCCTTAGGGACAGGACTCCTGGAGATGATATGATGACGACCCCATAGTGACTCCAGCCCCAGAGAAATTTTTAAGCCTAAAATTGTGCAATTGTGTCCAGCCTGAGCGAGGACCTAGGGGGTCTAGTATGTTGAACCGATCCAATTACCACCTCCTCACAGAAATCACCTTTTTCAAAATCTGATTTTTTAGAGAAATTTTGAAGCTCTTCCTGATTGGCCCTAATGGTGAAATCCAGTGCTGCCATCAGCCTTCTGTTACACGGAGAGGTCCCAAGCTGCCAGGGCCAGAACTTAAACAGTGGGGGCGGTGTGAGAGCCTCAGGCTAGCATCTGTCATCCATTAACACGGAAGGTCAGCCTGCCAGGGCCAGACTTACAGTGGGGTGCGGTGAGAGCCAAGGCTAGGTCTGGTCATCTATTAACAGGCAGGTTCAGCTGCCAGGGCGGAGTATACAGTGGTGCGGTTGAGAGCCCAGGCTGGTGTCCGTCATCTAATTAAACACGGTAAAAAAATGCCTTATGACGCTCAGTCTGAGCACGAAAACAGTCAGTGCTCCTGAAAGCAGATGTGCGGAAGCGGAAGTGTGAGTTTAAGGACTCCTAGCCTTCCTCAGTACACAGTCAAGACCTTGGGTATGAGCTTTGCCCCTCCGTAATGAGTGCGGACAATGAAGGCTTTCACTTGGAAGATACTGGTGGTTTAACGCTCCTGTTCACCAGGTGCCCTCTTTTCTTGCATTCTTTTTCTCATTTTTCTCAACGTGCTGGAGGAAATTGTATCTGTTCTTTGTTCTTGTCATGTGATCCCATACTCAATGTCCTGCTGAATAATCTAATAACTGGTCAAGTTTCTTCCTGTACTCCCTTGTATCAATTTGGAGGAATGTTTTTACCAGCTATTTTGTACATGCAAGTTTTTAGTAGTTTAATTCTAGAAAACACATTTTTAATATAGGATGGAATCCCACCTTGTCTTTGTTTCTCTTTTATTAATTGTATTAAATGGGTTGTCTCAATACTGGGATTGCTTGCTATGTTAAAGATCTTGCAAATAAACAGTCTTTTTGCAATATGCTGCTCCATTACACAGTGTGCCTACCTATTCCTGTTTTTTGACAGCACCATCACCCTTGGAGCCAATCTTGACAATTGTGAAAGAAACAAATGTCTTGTTAGAAACATAATTTTTTACAATAGGACCCTGTATTGTATAGCTGCATTTCACACGCAAAATGCCCCAAAAATGCAAAACATGAACTGAGCCACTTTTGACCAATTGATGAGAACAAATGTCTGTAGAAACAATTTTTTTCTATAATAGGACCTGTAGTATTGCTGCATTTCAAGAGCAGCATGACCCAAAAAATGATATGACTTATCAGCCTCTGTTAAAAAATTGTGAGGGAGGGAAATGCACTTAAAAGCCAATTTATGTTCAATGGACCATTGATTTATTGCTGTATATCACAGGCTCAAACATTGACCCCAAAAAAATCTATAATAATATGGATTCTAGCCACTATTAAAAAAATGTGAGGAGAAATGCCCACTTAGAAAGCCACAATCTGTTCAAAGACATAATTATAGCTGTATCTCACAGCAACATGACCCTCAAAACATGACAAAGGCGAAACACTTCTTAAGATAAAGTGAGTAAATGGAATACGGTGTATGTCATGAAACCTTGTGTCTTTTACAAGTCTCCTCACAGCAAAACCAGCAAAAATGAGATGATTGGGAACTGAGTAATAAAAATTGTAGTAAGAAATGTTCATTTTTAAAAAAAAGTTTTCAAGAAGACCATTTCTATTTGAAGAGGAATGTGAGAAGTAGACCGGGCAACTATATAGGTACTCTCAGCATATTGGGGCCACAACATCATCGAGGATCCATGCCTGATTCAATCTTGATGAAAGTCAAAAACGATCACACATTATCTGTGGCAAGCCGGATGCAGTTTGTCTGTAATTGACTCCTCTAGCTGTGCTGAAGGTCACCGCTCAGATATGACGCTGCTGCTGGGCAGAGACACCACCTTCTATGGCGTGGCGAGCGAGCTCGGGACAGTCGTCCATTATTGGATTACTCAGAAGTCTATTGGCGTCGGAACACTACAAAAAACATCGGTGTTGAGACGCAGATAGTCGTGCACCTTGATCTTAAGTGGTATCTGGTGGTTGGATGTGTGCCCTGCATTGCATGCTTTGTGAGGTGGTATAAATGAAGATGGCCAGAGGTCACCCCATTAGGCTTCTGCCACCTTGCCTGCTTTGCTGCTGCGCCGCTACGGCTTAATGGCACTCTACTTCCTTCACGTCGCTGATGTTGTTCCACCGTTGACATTCAGGAAGAACGTGAAGCAGACGCAACAGATGTTCTCCCAGTTGAATCAATCAGCAACAGGTCTCCATTTCCGCATTTTATCTCTATTCCGGTGTGGGGTGGTAGGAAAGAGCTGAGTTGTGTTTGTGTTCCGGGGAATCCAGGAGGGTGGCCCACACCGAGTAAATGTTGTTCATTTGATGGCCTTAATGCGGAGGGATCATGTTGGAGGACAATGGGCATCCAAGCACTCATGTGAGAGATGGCTTATTTCCAAGCCTCTGGGTCGGGGGCATAGCAACCTGATCTTTCCTCATTCTTCCTCCTCCGCCTCAAATTGCGCCAAACCTCTTTCCAAGGCAGCCGGACGTCAGTAACGTCGGTGTTTGGAATTTTTCCTCCTACTCCTTTGCCTCCTTCCTCCGCTTCCTCCGGCACAGCTTCAACACTGCTCTGGACTTTTGCCTCAGATGAATGCACCCTGAGAAACTGATGCGCCGCTTGCACTAGCCCTGGACTCACCGAAACACTGCCTAATGGAAGACCGAATAAATTGAGGAAACTGTCGGGCCTTGTGGATTCGACGGAGTGAAAGGCTCTGTGTCCGAATCTGTTGTCCGTCTCCTCCTCCGTCGCTGGCGGGGACTGATGTTTCAGAGTGGTCCAACGATTGTTCCAGAACTAAGATACACCTCAATGCTCATGCTGACAGGGATTGTCCGCACTGACCATTTTGGTGGCTTCTTCAAAAATGGGCAAGGATGGTTTGCACGAGCTCTTTCACCTGCCTCAACTCTCGGTGGCTCAACACCCTGAGGTCCGAACCGCTTTCTTGTCAGGGCCATGTCGTCACTTCGACTGCATAATGGCATTGGCGCTGCGTGCACAAAATCATGAAGCATGGGAGGGTGGAATTCAGCGTGTTTGGCCTCATCAACAAATTTGAGTCGGTTGACGGGGAGGCCCAGAGCTGACGCTGCTACGCAGCCAGGGGGGACGAAGCAGGGTAGCGAACGGCGAAGTGCGTACTCTCAGACCTCGAGCCTTCCTCAGCAGGCAGTCCAGACCGGGTTAGCTCTTTAGAAAATTCTTGACGACGAGGTTCATGACATGTGCAGCAAGGGATGTGCTCCAGCTACCGATTAAAGGCTGCAGGCCAGCAGATGCGACCGTTATCGCAACACCACATTTGCCTGGCACCAAGGTTCTTGGCACCAAGCCAGCGCTTTGGTCTCGTTGCGGAGAGCCGTCCACAGCTCCTGACTCCTGGTGTGAGGGAACGACGGTCTCCAAGACAGTTTAATTTCAACCACGGGCTGGTTTCTCTGGGGACCGTGATGCACAGAGACCTTGAGGGAAAGAGCCCTGCACCTTTCCTGCGGTTTTGAAGAGCGTGCGGCCGAGCCTGAGAGCCTCAGTACACCACCAGAAGAAATCCACCCAGCTCAACCCAGTGAGCTGTCACTGAGATATTGTGGCTTTGGCCGTGCTTTAATTGTCCATGTAGTCGGTGGTGAGATGGACTTTTCCGGACACAGATGCAGGACAACGCGCTTGAAATTTTTGATGACACGTGGCTGGCAGGGCAGGGCGGCTTTTCTGGCAAAGAAATGCCTGCTCGGCATCTGGAATTGGTGGCAAAGCAAGGGCCATGAATTGCCGGGGAAAACCCATCTGTGTCCACCAGACGGAAAGCAATATTTCCAAAGGCCAAAAGCCAGGGCAAATGCCGACTCAGCTTTTGGCTTTGGGATGGTTTGGGTTAAAGTGTTTCTTCTTCTCCCAACCTTGGAAGAACAGAAGGCTGGATGCTTAGATTGGCCGCTGTACCGGCTTGCAGGTCGTCAAACTGGTGAAAGAGAGAAGGGGTAGGAGTGGGTCTTGGTGGTGTGGTGGTACACGGTGCCGACCGGTGGAGGCTGAAGCGGGCTGATCCCTGATCATGACTTGGAGACATGGGCAGTGAGAACGCTTGGTGGTGGCGGAAGGAGGAGGAAGGTGGAGACATAGGGTGTGGACAGAGGTTGGCAGGCCAGCGTCGGATCTGGCCTTTTTTGGCCATGTGTTGCCTCCATTTCAAAACTATGCATTCGACTGCATGGTGACTAGACATGTTAGGTGGTGGTTAAACACTAAGATTCTTGCCTCTACCTTTGCGTTTACGGCAAAAGGCGGCATATGATGACATCGCTGGGTGGAATCCAGAGGCTTCTGCTCAAAGGAATGACCAGGCTTGAGAGGTCCTGGACCTTTTTGATGGCGATAAGGGTAGCGAGCGGGGTTTCCGCTGACGGGCTCGGCGGAATCATATCAGAGGACTTCTGCGACCGCCCTCTTCCCTTTTTGAGGCGGGGGACCCGTTACTGACACTACCCCTATAGTCTTCTCCTCCTCGTCCAGTGATGAAGCGCTGCGCAAGCAAATTCTGCTTAAAAAGCCACCGTTAGATCTGCAATGTCATTTCATCATCATCAACACAGGGAGCTTGGGTCGTCCTGACTTTCTGCATCCAGGAGTGCTGCGGGGGCTACAAGCAAGAGGGGAATGCATGGCGTTGCCGAATGCCACGGGATTTTTGCCGTATCTTGACCGGCCTTCATCTCCTCCTCTCTGATGGCGATAAGTAACTGGGCTGTCGAGCAGACAAAAAATCATCCTCATTTGGTCTCTTGATCTTTAAACATGCCTTCTGACCCCAAACCGCAATTTATGTCACAAAGAGGATTTCCCTTAAAATGGATTATCCACGGGTGGTGGGTCACAATTAAACTTTTGGGGCCTCCCTTCGTTTTATTTTGGAGGGAAATGTAAAGATGCTGTTGACGAAAATTTGGGGCCCGGGTGACGGGAGGCAAAAGAGGTAAGACTGCTGGATCCCAGGTTGAAATTAAAACCACGAAAACAGATTGGGACGCGTTCTTTAAATGAATTACGGGGCCCCTTTGACCCAGCGTTTGCCCGGGCCCCTGCCGGCCCCTAAACCCGACAATCCACGGTTTGGCGTGTTGCCCGCCAGCAGGGAAGGAGCCCCTTTTTCTCGAACCTCTACCCCCAAAGGGTCCTCCCCCCCTTTTTGGCTCGTTTACCCCCTGCCAATTTCGCTCCATGTTCAGAAAAAATTAAATTTGAAGGGTAGGGTATTTTTTGGAACGTCTCTTATTAAAAGGCGGCAAATAAACAGAAAATTCTAAAAATCCCCCCAAACCCAAAAAAAAATTTTGGTTTGTATTGAAATTAAGTGCAAAATTTCCTCTCCCCAACAAAGCTGGACTGGGGAAAAGTGAAAAAAAAACCTATCGAAATGTTTAAAGGGTAATAAAAAGGATTTTTTGCACCTAAAAAAAACCCGGGTGATGACCCAAAAATTTCGTATTGAAATTTAAGTGGAAAATTCCTCTTTAACAAAAGTGGACTGACCAAAAATTTAAAAAAACAAAATTTAAAAGTATACGGGTTTAAAAAAACGGTATTTTTTGCACCTAAAAATACACCTGCGGGGGCCCACAAAATTTTCTGTATTTAAAAATTTTAAATGGGAAGGTGCCTCTATTCCCAAAAAAAGCGGAATGGGCAAAAAAAATGAAAAACACCTAACTGAAAAAGTTTTGCGGAAAAATAAAAGTGGAGTTTTTTGGAAACCCAACAATTTGCTTGCAAATTGCTACAAAAATCCCGTACCAAAAATAAGTTCAGGTGGGCCCAAATCAATTAAAATTTCCCAAAAGAAAAAAAAATAAAAAAAAGCCCCTTTTCCCCAAAGCATTGACTTAAAAATAAGTTCGGCGCACTAAAACAATTCCCTTAAAAGCCTTTTTCTGTGTTCGCCCCCCGACCCCCCCCCCTCGCTCCCCCCCGTGATTTACCCGGGCTAGAAAGCTCCTTTAAAATTCTCAGCCTTTAAATCCCCAAAATTGCAAATTTAATCTACCTTGTTCAATGTTCACCCCTAAAAATATTGCTGTCCTGTGAACAAAAAGATAATTTCGCTGAGCTGTTTTTCTGAGCTCTGTGGACCGAGGCCCGAGCGCACATGAGACGCTGACACACACTGAGGCAGAACAGGAAGGGCTGTTCTATGTAAAACGAGGTCATGTGATTTTTCCAGCCAATCGCAACCATACACATCCCAGTCATGACGTCGGACACACAGCTCACCCTGCTCTATTCTCTAAGCTGATTTGCTGGCCGCCAAAATTACAGGAAGCGCCGAAAATGGCGCGATATTAATAGATTATGCACAGATTTTAACCTAAATTATCGCGTGATCTAAAAATTCCGATCAACATAAAAACCGTGCCGATTTCAACTTTGTCGATAATAATCGCTCAACACTAATTATGACACTATACCTACTACAGTGCTATATAAAATGTGCTTATAGTCTAAAGCTTTGGATAGTCTCATTTACACTGAAACTGTGTCATCTGCTACATCCAAGCCACATAATGATGGGACTGTACGCATGGAAATGTATTGGGTGACATGTTTGCTATGGATCGATGATACAAAACAATATGAGTTATTATATGAGAAACATCCAAACATGGTGAAATTTTGCCAGTTAAACCTAATTTGCTCATAGGATTTAATTTTCAGTTGCAGTTTTCTGATTGTACCGTGGGGAGAAACAAGGACCTGGGACTGCCATTCTAGTGATAGGGGTGGTTTCCATATGTGGCCTCCAGCATTCTTACACTTACAGGTGATAAATGTTATTTATGGGATAACCCCTCTAAAGGGATTTTGTAAACAGCTTGACCTAAACCCCACTGCCTTTTAGTGTAGATAAATGTTTTTCTTGTCCTGGAGGTGCAGCTGCATGATTGAGTCATGGTCCCTAAACACATCCATTATTGCTCATCTTCTTCGAGGTAGGGATACCTAATTGTAAGCCTGTCCAAAACTCTGATTTAGAGGCATCTATTAAACAATAATTGACTTGTTTAGGTACCATCCATTGTGACCCTTTAGGCAAGCAGTCCCACTTGTAGAGAAGGGAAATTGACTTGTTTGACATAGTAAAGGGTCACGTTTTAGGTTTTAAGCATGTACTATTTGACCTTCTTCATAGGAATTTGCCACACCTAGAGCACCCATGATAAAAGCTATTTTTTTGAGTATGCCAAGGCTGCCACCATCTATATCAAGGGTTTGGAATTTAGGGTACTATACTATGTCCAGGACATTGAGTCCTTTATTGTAACAGCCAGATTGTGATAGGGAAGAGAAGAAATTGGAGACAATGAACACTATAGAAGGTCTAGAAGTTGCTGAGTGTTAATACCATGTACATTTTAGTTATGTAATTGGAAGGTACATCCTGAGAAGGCCATCATTTTTTTATTGCAGTGGAGAGAAGATTGTGGTCAGCGATTGATTGGTAGGGAAGAGTTAATTAAGTGAGAAACTGAACAAAGCTAAGAGAAGACCACATTAATGGCCTATGTATGAAGACTGTCTAGGTGTAAGACTTTCTTTGTTGCCCATAGCAACCAATCAGAGCTCCCCTTTTATTTTTTCAGAGCACTGTATGAAGTAAAAGCTGAACTCTGATTGGTTGCTATGGGCAACAAAGAGAGTCTTAGGCCTAGACAGTTTCCAAACATGAGGCCCTAAGTGACTACCACGCTTTGAGTAGTAAGGGGTGGAAGACAGAAACTGAGAGGGTGACAAGGTGAAACTGAGAGGGTGACAGGATGGATTGTAGGAGTGATCAAGGAGGAGGTGAGCCAAGGGGATGGTGGACAACAGGAGACTTGCCACCTTTTCCGGAAGTATTGGGAAAGTTGGAAAATGTGCTGAGCAAACAAAATAGCACAATTCTGTTTTTCATTTATTTGATTTTTTTCATTTTTTCACTATGGAAATAGACGGTATGATCAATTGAACACTTTTATGATACACAGCAGTACACTACTGTATTGCTATGTATAATGTTTGTGATAGGTAGTCTATTATAATCTGCCTCCCGGGAGGGCCTCATGGGCTCCTGTACAGTGTAGAACTGGACACCTTTATTTAGTCTTCAGTTGCCAGGGCTATGATCAGCACCTGCGATCACATTTTTTGGATTGCTATTGACTGCAGTATATTGGGGTTAAACATCCAGGATCACAAGCTGCAGGAGGATCATGGCAGTACATTACAGTTGGCTTCCAGCTTCAGATGGTGCAAGAACAGCTTCTAAGCCCAATAACATGGAGCCCGCCTGGGAGACTTGCCAACTCTTTTGAGCTCAGGAGGACTTCCCTTCTTCCAGGAGTCTCCCAGACCATCTGTGAGAGTTGGCAAGTGTGAAAATATGTAGGTAAGAGTTAGGGTATGTTCACACTGTGTTTTTGGATCTGATTTTGGATCCATTTTGGATCCAAAAATCGCATTCAAAAACACTGTGTCAATCAGATCCCAAACTCATTCAAAACGCTTCCACACGTAGGTGCGTGTTGGATGCGTTTTGGCTGCCGCAGGATCGCACCCTATGGTTTTAAATAGGGTGTTTGCTGTGTCTTTCGGATCAAGGATTGACATGTCAATCATTTGAATGGATCCGAAAGACGCATCCGAAAAATGCAAGTAAACACGCATCGGCGATCAGACGTCTGAACGCCGATGCGTGTTTCACATTGCAAGCAGTGTAAAACACACTGCTATTTGTTAGAAGCGTTTGGCTCCGAAAGACTGATCCAAACACGCATCTAATAACGTAAGCACACACAAACAGAACACGATGTGTGAACATACCCTTAGATGAAATCTCCTCTGCTTCTAAAAGAAGTATAGAGGAAGACAGCATATTGTTTATTTATTCATGAGACCAAGATGGTTTATGGTGGTTCAAAAAAGTGAATAGTGTCTGTGAGTTGTGTATATGGGCAAAGGAAGGAGCGAAAGACTGATGTGCATAGAATCCACCAAATGAATGGATGGTATGTTTGAAAATAAACAACAACTTTTGGGTTATGGCAGAAAAACATTGTGGCCGACATGTCAGAAAAGAGGAGCCGCCGCGCTAGTTTTAAGGCTCATTAAATCAGTGTAAAGTGCGCATGAATGAACGAACCTGTCAAAAATCTGGCATGTGGTCTTCCTTGTATTGTAAAATTGATGCGTCTATCTAGGCACATAGCATAATTTAAGCACATAACATACTGTATAATTGCTACTTTAGGCACATTCAAATATGTAGTGCCTGGCGTATAAGCGCATAATGCGCATAGTTTTGGTATTTTACAGATAATAGGGCGTCAACAGTTTTTTGACGCAAAATACACCAAAACAATGGCATTCATATTGGGACATGTTGCCCTTTGTGTTTGTAGATAAGCTGAAGACAAGTTTGTTTTGAGCAACTCATGTAATTATACCTTCTATCATGCCTAACTGCCATGTTTAACTGCAGCAACACCTTAAAGGGGTTTTGCCACGATGTACTGTTGATGTGGGATCCTCCAAAATGGGTATTTAATCACTTTTCTAAATATATGTCATTTAAAAAAAGTAGCCTTGAGGATCTACAGCCTGACTAAGATGCCCTTAGTTTCCTGACAGTTTATATTGACATGACCAGGGTGGTCGCGCTTGCGTTATCTGCACTTCTTATCTGATGACAGGGAATATGAAGGAGCTTGCAAGGGACTGGGGAGAAAAAGCAGTGAATGAGCCTGTGTCTTTTGTATAGAGAATCCACTGGTTGTAATGTAATTATTTGAGTAAACATTGCAGCTCTCCCGGCTTCCCGCTCACCTCCCTCCCTCTCCCCCGTGACTCAGCTGTGCTGAGTTTAATCTTCTTTTCCTGAGCAGATAAGAGGTAAGGAACTCACTTCTTGGCAAAACCCCTTTAAAGGGGTTGGCTCACTACATCAATTCATCTTACCTCAGTCCTGATTTCTCGGTTTCATTTTTGAATTCAGAGGTGTGTTTACTGACTACTACTGTCATGCAGCGATAAACTGCTGAGTACACCAGGTCTGTAGCTATAGTGACAAGGTCTGGCAGTCTATAAGGAGTGATCGTACAGGTCTGTAGCTATAGTGACAAGCTCTGGCAGCCTATCAGGAGAGATCGTACAGGTCTTTAACTATAGTGATTTGTTGAGCGGATGCAGCCCATACAAGAGGGGATAGCAATCCTTGTAGTGAGACAACCCCTTACCGAATGCCCATAGTCTTTTGACGGCCGGCGGTGCAGGTTTTTTGTCTTTAGCAAAGCCAAAAGACATTGCTACAGACAAAGGGGTTTTACGGCTCCCAGCCCCATAGCTACACTATGAACAGAGCTGTAGTTAACTGCTCTGTCCCTTGAGCAGTCTCTGTAAACATTGGGAAGCAGAGAAAACCTCCAATCCTCTGTGTTGCCCTCACTGCTGCCTGTGTCTGTATGACACAGAAGGTAATGTATTAGCATATATGAATGTGCTAATACATTACTAAGTGTAAATAAAGTGTAAAATAATTATCACTTAATGGGATTAAAAAAAGAAAAAAAACAAAAGTATAAAAAAAAATATATATTTATTTAAAAAAATTGTTTGCATTCGTTATCACAAACACTCAAAAGAACACTACTCATATTAGGTATTTACATGACTGTAATAACCTGTAGAATTAATCTGGGAGGTTATTTACTGTGAAATGTGAATGGTGTAAAAAAAAATGCAAAAAAAACTTTCACAGTTTTTTATTTGTAAACTTAAACTATGCCCCTCAAAAATATAACTTATCCTGCATAAAATAAGTCCTCACATAACTGCGTCACTTTAAATAGAGTTAAAATGAAAAATTTAGCTGGTCATTAAGGCTTTTTTCAGGCCTGGTGCTTAAAGGGGTTTTCTCATCACAGGCTCTCGCAGACTTGAGCTGTTTCTGTCTCTTACAGTTTCAAATCCAGCGACGAGTATATCCTTCCAGTAGGTGTGTCTCTCCTCCCAGTAGGTATGTCTTCCCTCACCGAAGACTGGTGATATCATCATTCTGTGTGAGCAGTGGAAAGGAGATGATGTCACAGCTCTGTAGACCTCCTGCAGTGGTCAGTTTTCATGACTGGAGAGCTGTCACCTCCCTCCACAAGCTCCTTGTAACCAGAACAACTGCATTGGTGTAAGCAGTTACACATACAGTCTGAACTGATGATGAGGGAGGATGTAGAAGGGAATAAACTATATAAGGCTGTGTTATATGGGGAGGGAGGAAAGTGAATCTAGCATCTAGAGACTCAGTAATTGCCCAGATCTTTCACATAGAGCTGTGAGATGAGCGTAGAGGAGCTCAGGCAGCTTTTATTACACAGACACTTTCATTTTCCAGAGTTTAGAGGGGAGTTAGCACAGAGTGCAGGCAGCCAATCACAGCACAGGGCATTTGTTCTGTCCAGGGAGCATGTCCCAACAGGCTGAACTAAATATCAGTCAGCCAATCACAGCAAAGGGGGCATAGCCCGACCTTAGGCTGCAGTTTTAGGTGTATAATACCTAAATGATTTAGGTAATGCAAATCAATTGCAAAAGTGCTTATTTTTACTGTCACCAACACCATTACTGTCACCATATGATCTTTGTAGCGAGAAAACCCCTTTAAGTGGTTAGCGGAGTTGTCTCATCATGCAGTTTCACAGAACCATAGTCAGCTTCAGACTTACACTTCCTGGTCAGCCTATGGGTGGGTCTACAGCAGTGATTGGCATATCAGCTCTGCTATTCCTAGCTTACCTTTTTACAATGATAGGAGTAGGAGAGGTTTGTTAATTGAAATGCACAAGGCTTCAAAGCTATAAAAGGTTAAAGTTTGTCAGTTACTTAGATAAACAAGCTCCTGTGCTGGAGATAACACTCCGGAGAGAGTGAGCCACCATGGTTAGACAGGGCTGCTTGACCAGAAGAGCAGAGAGAGAGGTGATCAGTAACATAGGGAAACTTGAGTACACAAGCAGGAGATGTGATCTACAGCAATGTATTTAGAGTATTTACCTTTGACCTTGGTTGAACTTGATGGACACGTGTCGTTTTTCAACCATACTAACTATATAACTATGTAACTATGACTACATGCTTAAAGCTAATCACTTTGGTAAGAAGACCAAATGACATTAAGCCCAGATGACTGCTTACTACTTATGCTCAACATCTGTGTTAATAAGTTATATGCTACCCTCAGAAAGAGCAGCATGATCTTAGTGACGGGTTCTCTTAATCTGTTCTCACATCTTGACCTAATAGTACATCAATAACTGCAGGTAAAGGATGCACTTTGACATGATATTATGTCAAGGTGTTTGCCCATTTAGTGATATTGTGCCCATGTATTCATTGGTCGGAGGAAGCCTGTATTACACAGCCACACTCTAGCCTGAACTGACTTTTTTGCTCAGTTTTCTGAAGCTAACCCTTTCAGTGCTTCTTTTCAGAGAATCCAATAAAAGGTCTAATTGCATTGTCACCAAAAAGTCATCCCCAGATTCCCAAGGCTGTAACTTCTAAAGGACATAACAGCAGGCCCATTATTGCGCAAAATAAGCTTAGAAAGTAAAATGAAGTATTAAAAATAAAAACAATGAAACGAAGCACACAGAGTTCTTAATCTTTTAAAAAACACATTTACAGTAACATAACCCAAAAATATTTTTGAATCCCCAAATTCCCTACAAAGTATGTACAGATGTAGCAAAGATTATTTGGCATAGATAACTTATTGCAGCAATATATCTTATTTCAGAAGCCATTGAGATGCATTAAGAAAATGTTGCGATAATGTTCTGTACCTCAGTTATGATAAAGAGTTAAATGTCAAGTCCGCCACCTATAAAAATCATAGCGAGAACTCTTGGGGGGCAAGTGAATTGAAAAAAAAACTAATACTCACCTACCTCTGGTCTTTGGTTCTGGCACTGTAGCCCTCCAGTCTTCTGTTGATATTAAGTAACTTCTGAATGGAGATTTCACTGCTGTGGCCACTGATTGGCAATATACGTGTCTCTACTTGCATCACCATTTGGAGCTGTTCACTTCGCAACTCTGATGTAAATTAGTGGCATGTGATCACTGCATCAGCGGCTGCATCAGTGATGTCCCTGTTTGGAAGTGAAGGAAGACTGGAGAGACTCATTGCTAGAAGCGGGGACTGAAATTAAGTGAGAATATTCTTTTTTTAATTTTACTGGGGGCCCAAGGGTTGTTGGCTCCTTTAAGCTTTGTACCATATCAAACCAATCTGTACCATAAATATATACACTTAAAAAAAATCATAGCTGATGGTATCCTTTTATTCTTTCCCCAAAAGAAAATGTATAAATGTTAAATACTAGCATATCCATACATCAAAATATATGAATCTTGACTTGTCCTGTAACAACAAGACCCCATATTACTGCCTTGATGAAAAATTTAAAAAAAATAATAGTTTTGGAATGGCAGGATCAAAATTCTAAAAATGGCAGCCAAACTCCTACAGTTACTTCTATCTTCTTCACTCCTATCCGCTTCCATGTATATATGGGCTGGTTTCTCCATTTACGGTCATGTGATTTCCGCTGATTATGGTGCTTGCTGTGTCAGCAAATTTCTGACTACGCAAAAGGTCTGACTGCATCTTTTGATTTGGTTCTTTGTGTCTTCTGTCAAAAATGCAGCTATTACTATAGATTATCTTTGATATGTGTGACTTTGATGTACGAGATCAACTTTACTAATTAAGAGAATTGAAAGTTATATAAAAGACTGATGGTTTTATATTGTATTTTAGAGGTAAATTTATTACTTTTCATACATCCAAGGTCATTTTAATGATTTTTCTATTGAGCACTTTATATCCTAAAGCCTCTGAAAACTACTGATTGTGTCAGCCATATCACCTGTAGTATAGAAAAAAGACCCTTATTTTATAAGTGATGACCAATAGACTGCACTATTTTTTTCCCCTTACCTGCGGACACCACGGCAAAAACCTGACGGGTCCATTTTATTGAACAGGGGCCGCCAGGGGTGTACATAGTGAATGGATCCCTTGGGGTCAGTTTTTCACCTCCAGTGCAGATGTGAATCAGGCCTCAGGCTTCATCCATTGGAAACTGAAGCAGCAGACAATCTTCTGAAAACGGAAATGAACTGATGCAAACTGAAGTCAAAGCATCTGTTTATTTGACAGATCTTTTGAAAAAATAACAGATACTTTTATACCCGTTTGATTCAATTTGCATCCATTAAAAATGGACCCGTTTAAAAAAAAAAAAACAATGTATAAAGTTGAAATTCCTCTGCATGTGCACATAGCAAATTACAGATCCGTCAGACGGATGTAAAAACAGATGTAAGTGGATAGCCATCCGTTACTATCCGTTTAGCAATGACTTTAATGTAAAAATATAATGCAAGGGTACTTCCTGTCAGATTTTTGTTTTTCTTTAATGGAAAAAATAACGTAGCAGACTATGTCATCCTTTCAGTAAAAAAAAACGGAAATCTGACAGAACAAAGCCAAACTGATTAAAATTGAGAGCTAAAAATCGCCATAGTAATTAATAGGCATCTGTTTCTTTCCCTTTTTCTGTCTCCTGGAGCAGAATGATGTCAAGATTTTTGACAGTACCTTTAGTGGCACAAAACATTTTACAAGCTTTGGTTCCTCTGTTAGGTCTACCTATAGGAGGTAAGAGATATTGAAACATCTGTCTATGTCCAGGGACTGCAGACTTTCATCTTACTTCACAAGAGGCTTGGCAACAAAAATAAGTAAGAATCTCCAGATGAACATTCTTGAAGTGGGAGATAAAGTCTGGCATGAGTGAAAACCTCTAGAATATGATTTGACTCATTTTGTTAGACAAGTCCTTGATTTGCTTGTCAAACTGGGTGCTGAACAATCTTCTGGGGCTGGCAATACAAAAGCTCACAGTAGAAGTATTATCTGTAGGCCAAAAGTTAAACCTAAGGTCTTTGTGCCCTGCTGTGGCTAAGCCCATGAAATTTGTCAGGAATCTAGATTTTTGCTGTACAGAATCACACTACAAATCTGAGGCTAGAGGTACAGTATATTTTTAATGGAGGTCTTCTGGCAGGTGAAGAAGCCAATACCTTACGGAAAGGGCTACCTTGAGTTTGTGCTACACAGTAAATAAAGCCACTTTAGGACTAGATCCATTTTCTTGTTTTTGAGGACTGTGCCATCTTCAGACGACATAATCATGCACCTAAAGAGCTTAGCTATCACAATCTCCACTTTTGATGTTGGAAGCTAGTCCATCTAGTCTTAAGGGCTAGATGACCTGGAGGACTGCTGATGAATAGCAGTCCTCTAGATGGACTGCTTTTCCATTAGTAACAGGGCAGACTTTGAATCCTCCTCCCAGATGAAGAAATGCCAGCTTTGTTAATGGTCTTAAAGTCTTCCATGGGTACAAACACTACAGATTTTCCTTTCTTCCTTTTGGAAGATGACACGAGAGGAGGATGATCTTGCAGGAAAGCCCCTCTTAATCTAAATGGAGGAAACTGTAAAACATTATAAGACACTATTCCTCACTCCAGGGTGGGTGAAGTCATACTTCCTAATGGAGGTTCTAATTAAGTTCTTGACACACAACATCATCTCCTCCAAACTGACTCCGGACAATGTTCTGGGTTTCTATAGAGACACTCTCTGTCGTATCTTTCCTCATATCCTGGAATGAGGGCAATAATTAACTCTGATCTGGGAAAAAAAACTTGCATGGGAGAGAAACAGACCCAGTCCACATGATCAACTTATCTTTTGGCAAAGGAATGTTGCAAGAGAAGCAACTGGAATGTTTCCTCTTGATTTTCTGCTCTTCTTGTCAAAATCTCCAGAATCAAGGGGTAAAATAATCAATAGTTCTATTGTCTAAGAACACAGGATCCTGGGAAGAGAGAAACACACTAATCTTGAATGACATTTACAAAAACCCAAACACAATAGGGAGTGCACCTGCCTAAAATAGAGAGCAAAGCAGGGAGTGAATCGACAATCTGGAATGGGTTAATGTGCAACAAACTATGGATATGCAGCCTTTATGAAGGGGAAAGCCAGGAGATAGGTTGAATCCCAAGAAAAAAAAAAAAATACAAGCACCAGAAAGGTTTTTAAAACCGCAGGAAAGCTGGGTGACTGGGGAATTTAGAAGTCAAGCTGTGCATTCAAGTGCAGCATTGCCACTGAAGTTTGATGTTTGGCCTCCAGGAAAGCCAGGTGTCCAAGAAACCTAGAAGTGATGCACTGCTTAACAAGCAGAGAATAACGAATAAAAGAATAAATACATGAAGGAACCTTTTCTAACTGAGCAAGAGGGGAGTTCCACAAACCAGCCTACTTGACATGTGTTAGGGAAAAAAAACATACAAGAATAGCAGGTATCTATCACTTATAGGCACTGATGTTTGAGCTTGTCAAAGGAAAGTTACATTAAATTGAGCTCTGTTCACATCTGCATTGTGGTCTCTGTCATAAATGGACACCATGACAAGGTGGTGCATCCATCACATAATGGATACTGGCAGCAACTCCTAAACCCTGAGGGGGACATGTATGAACATTGCCGCTGACAGGCCAGTTCTAAATAGCTTTAAGGCAGTGTAGAATGCGCCAGAATGTATGAACCTGTTCTTCTGAAGTTCATACATACAGGTGTATTGTAGTGCAAATACGACAAGCCTGGCTCAGACAAATCACCTTTAACCTGGTCTGGCTCTTCTTACTTTTAGGCCATGTTCACACGGCTTAAAATGGGCCGTATTTCGGTCCGTAATTACGTGCCGAAGTGCGCCAATTACGGGCCGAAAACGGCCCATTCATTACGGTAATCCACAGTTCTCAAAGAGAACTATGGATTACGTCTCCTGTCCCCGCCCGGCGGAGCCGCCGGGCGGGGAGATAATTGACATGTCACTTTCTAGCGGCGTATACGCGCCGCTAGCAGTGATTGTCTATGGGCCGGCGAAGGGCCGGCCCCCCGCTCCCGCCCCCGCTCCCGCCCCGCCCCCGGCCACACGGCATAATTGCGGGGCGAAATTACGTCCCGCAATTAAGCCGTGTGAACATGGCCTTATGCACCTAGATTTCGCCCCCAGAATGCCCCAAATCTTTGGTGCCTAAAAAAGTGTCGCACCGGCGCTTATTGTGCCAAAGTTTGGAGTGTGACTGTTCATACATCTACAAAACAGGTATACTTAAGATTTTTGACACCAGATAACTTGCACAGCCCGTTCTTACATATCGCCCTCAGTGTCCATAGTTTTGACTGGAAAAATAGCTGTTCTTCCTGTTCGAAAAGACAACCAAGTCTGAGATGGAGACTCCTGACAGAGGATGAGAACATAAGCTTAGTCATATAAATATGTTTATGTATATATATGATTCCGTTGATTATGATTGATTGAAAGAATGTCATTTTGTCTTTATCTGTACTCAGACAAATGGATGTTTTAGTAATGACTGCATATATTATAGTATTTGTAGATGAATAATTCAGAAACGGACAGTAATTCTCTTTTTCACCTGTATTATACATGTGCATCGTGTTCATTAATACCACTGCTTGAAAATTTCCAAACATTTTCCCCAAGGAATTGTGCCTGATGTTAGACAAGTTAAAATGTTACTTCAGTTTGATTACTTTTAATATCGTGTCTCCGTGTAGCTGGAATCTGTTTTCATGTCTCTTGGTGCCTTTAATACCATTATTAGATGTTGCCATAGTTACAAGCTTCAAGCTTTACCGAGGCACTTTGTCTATTTATGCAAATTTTTTCATATACATGTATGTATGTGTATATATATATATATATATATATATTTATATATATATATATATATATATATATATATATATATATTATTATATATATACACACACACCAAATACATACATTTACCCATTGGTGAGCTAGCACTGCTATATGTCATGTGTGTTAGGTGTGGTGGTATTTTGACCCATCATAGGGCACGATATGCACTCTTCTTAAGTAAGTGAACTGCTCACAGGAGGGAACAATTTAGCAGGGCAAAGGGTCTGTGGAAAAAAACTGGAGGCGTGATTACATAATAGAAAACATTCTAAAGGTGATTTTTTTATGTTGGTTTCCCGTGCGTTCCCATTTATTCGCATAAAATGATTTTAAATTGCAGCTTGGCAATTTAAGAAATTGTGATCACTGGGTTTAGTAGTATAAGTAGAGAAAAATAATTTTCAGCCACCCACACACAGCTGTAAAGAGACAGTTACATGAACAGGGATGGGAGAGAAATGCAAGGATGCTGGAGGAGGTTAGTGGGGGGGGGGGGGGGGTTGATTAAGAAAGCATGAGGGGGTAGATTAGAGTAGGAGGTTAAATGATAAAAATAATGCAAAAATTTAGTAAATATGCTTTTTGGAGAAAGGTGTATACTTATGTATAGAAAGAAAACATGGATTATCTGATAATGAAGGAGAAGATTGTGATGTCATGTGCCAAGGAAACATTTTCTTTTCCATTTTACCTCTTGTAATTTTCTTTTGGAACTACTTAGACACAATTTTGCAACAGAACATTACATTTTGCTCTTGCTTTTCAGCTCATTTCTCCCCACACGATGATCCTAATGGTCTCATATTAGTTTCTAGGGACTCTCTAGAGCTGCTATATGACAAGCCTTTTGATAATGCTAACCTCCAAATTAAGCCCTATTTTCCTGTTTTTCTTTTCATTTTAGGGAACAAAAAGACATACCATACTCACATACTGTCCTATAAATACATGCATACATATCTTTCTAGCCAAATAAGGACAGTCCAGGAACCTGTAACATCATCATAGGTGCCCAAGGCTTACTGTTTGGTTTGGGGATTATAGACTAGTCACTCTGATCTCACAGAAGTACTGTAGCACAAATTGCTGAAAAAGTTAATGCTGGTTATCATCATTTATAAAGCCAGTTGCATTTGTGCTACTTACCTGGGGAAAAGATGGCACCAGGATCCACTATAAAAAGAAGGTAAACAAGCAGAGGAAGCGTGAGCATCTTGGCAATGTTCTGCTGGGAAACAATCTTTCCTAGTTTTCTATAGCTGTTACTTTAATAGACACCACTTACCTTAACATTGCTACAGATTAGGTACACCCCTTCATGGTAATGGCATATCCTAATAGCATTGGCCTCTTTTAGCAAGTTAATGTGCCTTGCCATACTGCAAAAACTGTTTGCACAACATGACCATGTTTAAGGTGTTGACTTGCAAACACAACAAGATATCAGCAGCACTCTATAAGCATTAAAAACAGTCAAAGGGGATGCAGGAATTTTTTTGGAAAAGCATTTCTGCTACTTTGGAATATATGAAAATTTTGAGGTTCTTAGTGTACATTTTTTGATCAACACTGTTAAACCCCATCTACCAATGGCAAGGTGATTTCTCCCTGAAATGTGGAGGTCTGAAGAGACACTAAGGCCTGGTTCACACGGCTTATTTGGGCGCGGATTGGAGCCGTACTGCGCGCCGTATATGCGCTGCAGTACGGCTCCAATCCGTCCCAGTAAATACGGTAATCCACAGTTCTCATAGAGAACTATAGATTCCGTCTCTCCTCCCCACTCGGCGAATCCACCGAGGGGGGAGAAAGTGACATGCACATTATTCACGGCGCATCCGCGCCGTGAATAATACTTGTCTATGGGCCCCTCGCTCCGCTGCACAGCAGCCAGCGTAATTGCAGGGCAAAATCCGTCCCCGCAATTACGTCGGCAATAAGCCGTGTGAACCGGGCCTAAGAGAGGTAACATATAGAGTAGAGTAGTGAAGATTAATCAGTATAATAACACTACTCTCAAACAGTTAGGGATATTTGGTTTTCAGCTGAAATTCATGTAAAAATTTCACATTACAGTGATATTTTATTCAGAAAGTAGGTAATTTAAGTCGTAGCATGCAATGTTGATTTTTTTCATCTCAAACAATTTAATGAAACAAAAGCCAACAACAGTGCAGGGTATAAGCAATCAAAAAATGTCTATGTCTCAATAAAGAGTCAGGTGGTCTTGAGCATCCATTACAGCTTGACAACGATGTCTCATGCTGTTCACAAGCCGAGTTATTGACTGTTGAGGCATTGCATCCCACTCTTCTTGAAGGCCGCGCCTCAGTTCTTTGAGCTCCAGGGGTACAGAGTTCGAAGCTTCTACATGGCCACTCATAGTTACATAGTTACATAGTTTGTCAGGCCGAAAAAAGACATATGTCCATCCAGTTCAGCCCATTTATTAAAGTGTTGCTAAAGTGTTAAAGTGTTAAAGTGATCCCACAGGTTTTCTAGGGGGTTCATGTCTGAAAAAAGTGCAGCCGCTCCATTTGAGGTACCCAGTCTCCAACATGTTCTCCCTGAAAGTTCAACTATATATATATATATTTACACACATTGGGGTTATGCCTTTTTAACCTTTTTGTAATTATCCTGATGTTGCATTTGATGAACTTTTGCCTATATGTTAGTTTTCTGGTGTTCTTTTATTTTCATTGAAAAACCTCTCGAACCCATTGTAATTTCACTTTTGTCCTAAAGTGAAATGAAAATCATAGTACTTCATGATGTAAAGAAAACTATAAATATGAAGTATATAAAAATATGTATAATATTTATTTATAAATAAAATACAGATAACATATATAAAATATAAAAAATATCTAAAATATGTAAAATTTCCGGTATCTTTTTGAACCATGTAAAGCATATAATTTCTACCATACGGAGGAAAAATTAAATAAATCAAAATGACATAAACTGCCTCACTTCATAGTGCCAGATGAAATTCACGAGCAATCTTTTCATTGATCTCTTTTTTCCTTCTTTCACAATGGAGAGATCGGCTTAAATGTACTTAATTGACTTCATTGCTAATACATGGGCAAATGCATGGTTTTCAAAGCAGCACTATTCAGAGGACACATACAATGAGCTGCTTCTGCTATTTCCAAATGAGGTGTTCTAAGACTTTAAAATGTTTTTATAACAACTGGATTAAGGAACCGTCGCTGCTTGATGTTCCTCGATCAGCTATGGTTGCTGAGCGAGCTGTTAAGCTCATGGAAAAGCTTTACAACACTATCAAAACCGACAAATATCTTAACAGCAAATTCATGAACAGTAATTCACAAATTTAATTCCTTTTTGGTCATTTATTGTGTGTTATTTTCATGTGCAAATAAAAGCTTTGAACAATTATCAACTGTTTTTATACTTCACCCTGATACAATATATCTACAGGTGCAGAAGGTTTTTCTCCACAATTTCACATTATAGTTGTTTTTGAGTGTTTTAGACCATTATATTTCATACTTATAGATTTTTTATGCTTTACATCATGAAGTTCTATGATTTTTCGTTTTGCTATAGGCAAAAGTGAAATACAAAGGGTGCGGGAGGTTTTTCAATGAAAATAATAAAAGAACACCAGAAAACTAACATATAAGCAAAAGTTCACCAAATGAACATCAGGATAATTAAAATTTTCAAAAAGGTTAACATAATTCATCTTACCTCAGTCCTGTTTTCTTGGTTTCATTTTGAATTCAGGGGCATTTTTACTGGCTTTCACTAGGCTGCAGTAGAAGCCAGGTCTGTAGCTATAGCAACCAGTGCTGGCAGCCTATCATGAGAGATCAAACAGGTTGGTAGCTATAGTGACCTGAGGAGCTGATGCAGCCCATACAAGAGGGGATATCTCATAATAGGTAGGACATATATTGCAAAGTGGCTTGTTTTTGCAAGATCTTTAACATAAAAAACAATCCTTGTAGTGAGACAACCCCTTTGTCATGTCAAGGGAGGTACAGTGAGCCCTGACTGGAACCCAGCCCACTGTCCCTGCCTGCTTGACGTGCTGCTCTAGGCGTCAGACGGCAACTGGGTGACAGTTCCTGCGCTACTAGAGTGCTGGGGCCGTCAGGATGTAGAAAAGTCAGACAGTCCGGGTCAAAACCAAATCAGGAACACCAAGCCACAAATCAGAACCAGAGGGATAAACGTAAATAAGCCGAGGTCAAACACGAACGGGTGCGAGGTACAAAAACGAAGAGCAAGACAGGGTTAGGAAACAAGCCGAGGTCAGGTACACGGATGAGCAAACAATAAGCTATAGCACAAGTAACAAGGCAGCCAGGAAATTTCACAGGTCAGCACTCACTAGCGGGGAGTTTAAAGGGGTTTCCCCAGACCCCCCCCTGTAATTTTTTGGGAGGGGCCCCTCCGGGCCCCCCCAAGGGGCTGGTGCCCCCACACCCCCCTGCCCGGATTTCTGGGCCCTTTTCACTCCAGAGCTCCCAGCAGATTGTCTACCCGGGGGGTGGGGTCGCTGACCCACGCTGCAGAACATTTGACCCTGAAAACCCGGGGGCCGAAAACCCCCCCTTTTAGGGGGGGCCACCGGGCCCCTTTCCCCGGGGTATTGGTTTGTCCGGGTGGGGGGAATTTCGGGAAAATTTTCCCTCCCCAGGTCAATCAGCAGGGAAATTTGGTTTCCCCGGAACCCTGATCTCTCCTCGGGACCAAAACCCCTTTCCCCAAGGGGAACCAGGTATTTGTATCCCTTTGGACCTTACAAGAATCCAAAAAAAGGGCCAAATTCCCATATTCTAACCCCCCCTTTTATGCAAAACGGGGAGGAGGAGGGTGTCTGGGGCGGGGTTTAAAAAAGCCCGGGGGGCTAAAATATCCCCTTTTTAAAAAGTGCACGAGGGAAAACACTTTTAAGTATAGGGAAAGAGACGAAGGTAATTTCAGCCGATATCCCCCGGGTTTTTTCCCCCCTTCCCTAAAACCCACAAAGGGGACCTACGAATCGCGGCACGATTTTTCCCAAAAGGGAAAATTTTTCAATTGCAGATTTCGGGGGGGTTTAACCAAAACTTTATCCCCAACTGCAAACCCTCTGAACCAGGCGCCTCTAATCCGGGAATTTTTTTCTGGATTTCTGGATATGAACCAAGTTTTTCTGAACTTTTGGGGCCCCGACTGTCACAGATCTTTAATTTATAACATCCACCCCGTGATCTACTTAGCACTGGAAAAATTTACCATGCCCTTGGGGGGAAAACCCAAAAATTTCAGTAAACTGGTGAGGTTTCCCCGCCCAGCTTTTTTTTTCCCGATTTTTAATTGGGAAATTCAAAAGAAAAAGGGAAGTTTTTTTACCCAGTCTAAACCCGCTGGAAAACAATACTAACAACAAGTTTTTTTGTTTACCATTTGATTTTTTCCCTCTCTGCTGCCCCAAAAATCTTTTGGGTGGGGCAGAGGGGAAGGACCCTTTGATACCCCGGGGCCCTTTCAAAGGGCTTTTCCAAAATCGGGGGGGAAACGAATTTAACCCCTCTGTCCCCCAAACGATATTCTCTGGTAAAACCCAAAAAAACTTGACAATTTGTTTTTTCAAAAGGTTTTACAAGTTTTTTGGGACGACGGCAACCCCCCCTTTAAAAGGGAAAAAGAAAGGGACATTTGCTGGAAACGGTCCCCCCCAAAAATTTCCACCCAAAAAAACTGTTTTGCCCTCCGAAAGGAGGGAAAGGGGGTTTATAAAATCCATGGAGATATTGGGGCCAAAATTTTTTTGATATAGGTTTTTTAAAAGGCCCTATTCACCGGGGGGATGAAATTCCCGGGGGAACCCTTTGCCCCGGGGCGCCCGAAAATTTTTTTTAAAAAAAAAAAAAAAGGGGTGCCCAAAATGGGGGCCCCAACTTTAGAAAGCCCAAAGACGACCACCCTTAATTACGGAAAAAAATTTTGCTTTTTTTTTTTGCCAACATCCTCAATGGGGGGACTAGGGCCCCCGGAATCCCAAAAATTTTTTTTAAAACTATACCGGAACCCAAATGGGGGGCAAAGAAACCCTTTGAAAATAGGGCAATTACAAAGGGCTCCCTATCCTTTTTGGGACCCTTTAAACTCCTGGGTTTAAAACAGGGGAAATTTGCGGGGGGGGAAAACAAATCCCCCTTGGGCCCAAAATAGTGCTGGATCCCCCTGGGGGTGCGTGGGTGGCACAGAACTTCTAGATAAATTTCCCAGTTTGGGGGAGAATCTTTAAACACACCGTTGTCCCCCCCCCTACTAATTCCCCCGAATTTCCCGTCAAACAGGGTTATGTTTGGAAGAAGGCACCCCCAAAACCACATCACGGGGCACCCCTCCATAATAAAAGAATACATTTTTTCAATATTAGGATCCGACCACCATCTCCACTCGGGGGGTACAATGTTGGATTGTGCCCGAGAGTGGAGTGGTCAATAGCCACAACCCTAGAGAATAAATAGCTCTCCAAGGTACCAAATGTTTGCGAAAGACGAATAAAAAAAATTAAAGCGATCCAGAATAAAAAAACCCATCCCAGAACCAGAAGCACAAGTATGAAATCTTAATGGTAGCAGAAATTTTTTTTGGATACAATGGGGAAATACCTGCCGCCTAGGTGATCTTCCTGCAATCACCTAGGCCTGGATTTTTTCTGCCCTGGTCTTCCCCGGAGCACCCCTGATGCCGTGTCCCTCTTCACCACAGTAAAGCAAAACCCTGGATATGACAAAAGTCCTACGGTCCCCCCCGCAGTGGCGAAAAAAAACTCCCACTTGCTGGGCTCCCTGGGGTTTTTATCGGGAACTTGGCGTAAGGGGGACTATGGAGTAAACACCGGGGGGTACCTTCTTCGACGTCTTCCTAAAACGTCTGTCCAGAAAGAATGGCTAAAAGCCATAGCCTCATCTAAAGTCCAGGGGAGGGTAACCAATAATAACCCTTCACATGGTCATTAACCCCAATCTAAATTGACTCTAAAGCTGGGGTTCCCCCCCAGACGAACACACCCGCGCCGAAATTTAGAGCAATAAACCCCCACTCTTTTTACCTTGCCTCAAGGTGGTCAGCTGAGTCTCCGCCACAGCTTCCCTATCCGGGTCATCAAAAAGTACCCCTAAGGCGTCAAAGAACCTGTCCACAGAAGACAGTTCTGGTGAATCAGGCGGTAACGAGAATGCCCACTCCTGGGGGAACCCTGAAGTAGGGACATAACAATTCCCACTCTTTGCTCCTCATTCCCCGAGGTACGTGGGCGGAGCCTAAAATACAGGCGACATCCCTCTCTAAATGCCACAAAGGCCTTCATGTTGCCTGAGAACCTGTCAGCGATTTTACAACTGAAAAGCATCTGAGATAGATTAGGTAGCTTCGGGTACAGCACGAGTACAGATTTCTAGTTAGCATTAGTTAGAGATTTGGAATCAGTTCCAGTCAGTGCTCTGAGCAGCACAGCTGCAGGGGGGAGGGGGGGGGGTGGCTCCTCTGATTCAGGGGGTGGGAGGGAGATCCTGCATCAGAGATATTTCTCCTCTCAAGCCACTGTGATATAGCAGCAAATTGTATTCCTGCCTAGCCAGCATCCACCACAGCCTCAGTTCAGGGTGTCACTTTCTTTTAGGGTTCACGTTTGCATTTCTAACTCATATTTGTCCTTTCAAGCCATGCTGACAGAGCACCCAATTTTATTTCTGCCTAGCCAGCATACACAGTCTGAGTCCAGGGTATCACTTCCTTGTGGGGTGCTGTTCTTCATTTATTACTTATATTAGTCCGCTCAAGCTTCGGTAAAATAGCACCCTATTTTTTTATGCGTTGCCTGCCACCATTGTTTTAGGAGGGGGGGTTTACCTTTGTTGTGGGGTGAACTTCTGCATCATAGACAGATATGTTCCTCTCTCATAAAAAAATCACTGTTCTATAGAGTGTAATCTATTTGTACTCATGTTTCTCAGGTGTCCGAAAATACCAAATTTATTCCATAGTCTTTATTAAAAATTTCTATTTCTATCCGTGATTGTCAGTTGTCTGAAAAGACTACAGTTGTTAGATAATTTGTAGAAAAATTAGATTTTTTTTACTCCTGGTTGTCATTGGTTGGAAAAGACCACATTATTACGTCTAAAAAATTCTATTTCTACAACTGTTTGTCAGACCGCAGTTCTTGGCAAATCTGTAGGAAATAGTCAATTGCTAAGCCCTACTCTGCGGTTGTAAATCTCAGAGAGTGAAGGAAGCACACTGTTGATTTGGTGTTACGGTTCTTCCACAAAACCGCATTTCACAGATATTCGATAGAAACAATACTGTTTCTAATCCTAGCAGTTGGCAGTTGGAAATTATAGGGATTTAAGAACACCTATGATTTGTTGTCTTTGCAGTACACTTTTTCAATAAGAGATTTAAAAAAAATCTTTGAGAACTTTTTAATATTTTTCTTTCTGAACATTGAGGGAACTACAGGTGGTAAGCGGGCAAAGAGGTGGGTAGGACGTGGAGCTGGAGGTACAAGCAAAGGTGCTCCTTCCATTGATGCGGACAACACGCAAGCGAGCACATCGTCAGTTGCAGGACCGTCAGGCCTGTCATCGCTGGGTCGGTTACCTGTGAATCTCAGTGCTGTGATTCTCAGTCTCACACACCGTCACCCGAGTACCACCAGCACCACCAGAGACACAGCCTACCTCTTCTCCTTCTACCAGTTTGACCTGCACACCGTACAGCGGCCAGTCTAGCAGCCAGCTTTCCGTGTACCAGGTGTGGGAGCAGAAGAGACGCTTTAACCCCAAACAACCCCGGGAAGGGCCAAAAAGGCCTAAAAATGTGGGCCATTGCCGGGCTTTTGGTTTTGGGAAAATTTTTGCCTTTCTGCCTGGTGGACAAAAGCTGTCCCTGCCCTGGACAGCCACGTGTCAGTTAAAATCTCCAGCAATCTCCAGCAGCATCTTTGTCCAGCAAAGTCCATCTGACCACCGATACATGGACTAGTAAGCAGGGTAAAGGGCCCAGTACATCTTGTGACCGTCACGGGGGGTTGAGTTGGGTGGATTTTCCCTGGTGTTGAGGGGGCCCACCCCCCTCTTCAAAACCGCGGGGAAGGGGTGCGGGTTTCCCGCCCCCCAAAGGGGTCCACAGGAAAGAAATCACTGCCAAGAGAAACCAGGCCGTGTTGAAATTAATGTGTTTGGAGACCGTCAACACACAAGTCAAAAAGTTTGGGGAACGGCTCTGGCAAGAGACCGACAGTGGCTGGGGTTTGGGCAAGAAAACCCGGGCCCCGGCAAGGTGGTGGCGACAATGGGGAAAATTCCTTGCCCTTTCCCTTTAAAGGGCCGGGAAGGGTGGGGGCACTCCCTTTCCTTCAAGTCATGAAACCCCGTCATCCCCCAAAATTTTTAAAGCCAAAACCGTTCTTGACTCCTGCTAAAGAAGGCTCGGGTCTGGCTCACACTTCCGAGTTCCACCCCGCTTCATTCCCCGGGGGGCTTCGTTACAGCGTCTGCTTGGCCCCCCCGTCAACTGTCTTTATTTTTTGAAGTGGCAAACGCTGGAATTTTCCCCCCCAATGCTCCAAACAATTTTGACAGCAATAAAGGCCCTTTAAAAATGAAATGGGAATGGCCTGACAAGAGCAGTGCGGACCTGGGGGGTTAAACCATCGAGAGTGGAGGCGGTGAAAAAAGCCGCCCCAACCTTTCGAAATTTTTGAAGAAGCCACCAAAATGGTCCAGTGGGGATAATGCCCCCCCCCTTTTTTTTTTTCCAACCCGTTTACTTTCTATTTACCCAAATAATAGAAATTTAATACAACCCAAAGAAAAAAAGTAACAAAAACAGGAAAACCCTTTCACATGCTGTATCACCCGAAAGACATTTTTTTTTTCAAACCTCCCTCAATCAAAATTCCTCCTATTTTAAACCCAAAAAAAAAGTACTGAATAACTTAGGGGTTTTAAAATTACAATTTTTTTGCAAATGGTTTGATGTAGGGGAATTTACTTCTTCCTTTTTCGGTTCTTCCCGTCCGGTTAAAGGGGGAAACTTGGGGCCACCTGATTCCATTAAATTTAAACTTTTTATACCCCTTTTTCCTGTTTGACTTCTCAAGGTTTCTCCGTTGGGAAAAAATTTAAAATGTTCTCGGGCACCCTTTTTGAGTCATACAGCCCCCTTTGCTCCCTCCAACGGAACCATCAAAACTTTGGTAAACTATCTTGTTAATAATGGATCTTATCTAATTTATCTTCACAAGGTCGTACACTTTAAAGCAGACGTTGAAAGCCAATTCAATGTAATGTTCAGACCAAACTGCAAGGTTACTGTATTGCCATCCCAGTCCACAAAGGACGCCTGTAAATTCTCTTCTTTTGTCATCAACTCTGAGCTCTATAACAGGAGTAAAGAGCATGCTGATGAGTGCTGGCAGACCAGGGATGGACAGAAGCAGCGATGTCTCTCTTAACATTAGTATAGACCCAGTGGCATTTACTGATAGTGATGCAGCAACAAACATTCTCTGATGAGTCGCTTCTGGAGTGTCATTAACAACTACCGAGTTTATGCTTTCTTTTTTAATCCTCACTGACCAGAATTTGGAAACTCTAATATGAAACTACACCTCAAATGGATGTAAAGGGCCATGAAGAATAACCTTACTGTTTGGATTACCAAATTGGTTATTCTGGTAGCTTTCCAGCAGGCTGTCAATCAGGTCCTTCTCATCCTTTCTACTGAATCCATGTGTCTCTATGGTTTCACAGGTGTTACTGCCAGAGAACAGTTCTGTCAGCACGCCATTGCTTTGTTTTGATTCATAAGACTCCTCAGCCGGTTCTGCATAAGCATTAGATATAAGAATGTCTCTTATACTGACTTCTTCAAGAGTCTCGAAATATCGATACACATCAACATGCAGGATGCTGTACACAATGGAGAAGACTTTTTATCCACGAGCGTGCACCCGCAGACTTAGGTGTTAAACTTCATACTAGCCGCACGACTCCACTGTTCTCCACACATTAGTGATCTTGCTGATGGCCTCATTTTACAGATCTTGAACTCCAAAGCCTGAAAAGGAAGATTTAGAAGATGGGCTGTGAATATTTCTTTTAAACAGATGATGCTGTGAAAAACAGCTATAATCCAATTCCTTTGGTACAAAAATGTGGTTTCTAAGTTGCATTTGTTCCTCACAATTTTTAACAATGGCCGAGAGGTAATTTTTCTAATTTTTGGGGTCATGGTGCTTTCCAAAACCAGCTATACGACAGGTCCTATTGTAAAAAATGTGGGTTCTAACAGGCATTTGTTCTTCAAAATTGTCAACAGTTGCTGAAAGGTCATTTTTCGAATTTTTGGGGGCATGGTGCTGTCAAAAACAAGCTATAATCCAGATCCTATTCCCAAAATGTTTTTTAAAAAACTCTTTTATTCTGGCAACTTTTATTGAGTGTTAAAAAGGTCATTTTTGCTGGTTTTGGGGTCAAGCAGCTGGAAAAGACAGCGATATTGAAGGTTCTATTCAAATAAATTTTTAAATACTCATTTCTTGCTGCTAATTTTACTCTCTGTGTCCATGAGGGCATTTCTGCTGGTTTTGGGTTCAGGCTATTGTGAAAGGGGTGCCAGGGGTGCAAATAGGGCAGTACTCTGTTCAGTGGCCCTCTGCCTATGTCAATATACATGCACATCTACAAGAAGGGCGACATTGTGCACATTAAGGGTATGGGCACCATAGAAAAAGGCATGCCACCTAAATGTTAGCATTCATGGCAATACTGCCAGGATCTATAATGTAAAAAAGCATGCTATTGTTATACCACACACCACATATATGACACCATTACACCACCACCACCACCACCACCACCCCCCACACCACCACCACCACATATATGACAAGTTGTTGTTCCCTGGTGCAAGAAGTGATAGGGGGTCTCCTGCCAGTTACCATGTGCCATTTCCAATACCGGTGTCTTGTTTTGTGTCAAAGGGGCCCTGTAGCAGCTGCTACCGCTGTACCTGCTGTGGCTACGCCGTCCTCATCTTTTCAGTTAGCCATTGAACGGAATGGATTATTTTAGCCTGTGAATTTTTTTCTGTGACTCTTATAGCCTAATTGTCTTGACTAAGATGTACCACGTATCCAGTTTACTGTTGTGGATGTTAATTCCAGCTTCACCTCACCTGTTTGGGTGTAAAAATGAAGCTGGTGTTCCTCTCCCATAGACTTTAATAGGAATCAAAGATTAATCGACATCGAGGATCGACAATAGAGAAGATGATTCAACATAATCTGGAATCTGCTCGATGCAGATTATTGCCCGATGTGTTATCTGTATTCTAAAGGTCAACTTGAATCCAGCAATACCAAATATGAAGAGTTTTCTTTATGTTTTGGTACCATAAAAAAAATCCAAACATTTTCTATTTTTCAAATTTGCGCCGCAGTGCCATTTTCTGCGACAAATAACTTTTATATACTTCTACCTATGGACTTGAGTGAGTGGGCATTTTTTGCAGTCTGAAGAGTTTTATTGGTACCAGTTTGGAATAATTGCAACTTTTTTGATCATTTTTATTCCAATTTTTGTGGTGTGAAATGACCAAAAAACCGCAATTCTGTCATCTGGAATTTTTTTTCTACGGTGTTCAGCGTACAGGATAAATGATGTTATATGTTAATAGATTGGACTTTCATGGATGCGGGGATATCAGTTATGTGTAACTTTTTAATTTTTTTTTTTGTAAAAGGGCAACAGGGGGTGTTTTTAACTTTTAATATTTTGTTCATACTATAAAACATTATTCTTCTTCTTATTATTATTTTTTTATACTTTAACATTGAGTCCCTGTAGGATGTTTGACCACTAGGAGGCGCGATCGTAAATACAACTTCTTGCATTTTATAAACAATGCAATAGGGTGTACAAAGATATCCCCTTACCGACACTAGGACGAACCTATACGTCCAATGTCGGTAAGGGGTTAAGGAGTATATTATTCCGTATACAATGTACATGGATAAACTCACATACATCATACCACCCAATTGTTTGTATGGTGAAAGAGGGACATTTTTGGGTTATTGACAGAATTTTTTTTTTTTTCATGTATATCTATACACTTCAATAGGTTTCATTTACAAATTAGAACAAAATTATTGGAGTAGAAAAATTTTTATTTTTCAAATAAATTGTTAATATTGCTAATATATAAATGGTAGCCTTATATGCAATAAGGAACCAGAGAGAAGCTTTTGTGGGACAATAGGAAAAATTTATAGATGGAAATTTATCAAGTCAAAAAGAGTGACATTTAAAGGGGCATTTCCATTTTATTGATTACCTGTTAACATGGCAAAGGTAAATAAAGACATTGCTTTTCTGATTTTGTTTCTCTGCAGAATTAGGGTATCGTCACGGTTCACGCTACGGTCCCCAGCCATGGACCGCCAGCGTGTCGTGCCTTCCTTGTCTTGCTCTGAGTCAGTCCATTGTTTGTTGCAGTGTTGTGCTGTGTCTATCTCTGAGCTCCTGCCAGCCTCTCTGGATTTAACCCCTATTTGGCTGGTTCAGTTCCTTCGGCCCACCAGAGCTCCTGACCATATTTCTGTCGTCTTCTGCTGTCCTGTATCTGCTGTCCTGTTCCTGCTGTATTCTGCCGTGATCCCTGTCTTGTTCCTGCCGTGGCCTGGTGTTGTGTACGTCATATCCAGCTACCTATGTTCCTGTCTACCACCGCCTGTGTTCCTGTCCTGCACCTCGGCTGTCACCGCAGGTAGCCACGTCAGGGGTAGCGACCTGGGGGTCCCCGCAGCTAAGTCCGTCCCGCTTTGCGGCGGGCTCCGGTGAAGACCAGGGGCCCCTTAGACTCCGCTCCCTGGCGTGGTTCTCCATATACCATCTCGCCTGCGGTGACCACAGTGGATCCACACCCGGATGCCAGCGGTCGGCGCTTCAACGTATGCTGTTGCCGTCGCATCCGTTCAACAATGGACTGACCCAGAGCAAAGGCAGGAGCTTCCTTTTATAGTCAGGGGTCATAGGTCAAGAGGAAGGTGCACAGGAAGGAAACCAATAAAGGACAGGAAGCTACCGCGCGTGTGCCCTAGGAGGCACAGTGCGCACACAGGACCCCAGGAGGCAGTAGCGAGTGCTAGAGGGTAAGTACAAGGAGCCATTCGCAGCAAGCAGGGAAACAGGCAAGACAAGAAAGGCACGACACGCTGGCGGTCCGAGGCAGGGGACCGTAGCGTGAACTGTGACAGGTATGTTCACACGGTGTAATTGCAGGGCGCATTTTGCCATGTATTTGAGCTTCAATACGCCCCAAAATCGTCCCGCAACTACAGTAGTTCATAGCTCTCGCCCCCGGCATACAATACGCTCGTCACTTCTTTGTGACACCTACGCACTGCTGATAAAGAGGGTGAGTGGGGTTGGCCCCTTGCGCTTTAGAAGTACACGCTAATCAGTGCGTACTTCTAAAACATCTGGCGTATTGCGCATTACGCGCTGCAATACACCGTGTAAACATACCCTTAGGAGCAGATCTTATCTCCTGCTTTTGCATACAAGTTTCTCTAGGTACCACCTTCAGCAGTGGTCAGGATGATGACTCAATTCCCTGCTGTGTTCTTTCTCTTGAAAGGTCAGAGCTCATTTACATTACTTATTAACCAGCTTTAGCCCTTTAGAGCTAAATAGCTTTGTGTACTACAGTTCACAAACCTCCTGCACTCATGTCACTGTAACAGTATCAACTAGGGACAGCAGAGCTGATATACCAATGCAGAAGCATCCACAGCCTGACAAGGAAGTGTGAGTCTGAAACTGGCTGTAGCTCTGTGAAACAACATGGTAAGACAACCCTTTTAAATATGTAGGCAAAGATAAATAAAGACTATTACCAAATACACTGCAGTTCCAATTTTGGTTTCCTTAAGAGTTAGAGCAGATCTTGTGTCCTGCTTGTGTACACAAGCTTCCATTGTTTGCTGGCCACCTTTCTCTGCTCTAAGAGGTTGCGGCAGGAATAGAAGCATCCAAAAATTTCATGCTGTTCCTTTTGCGGAGCGCACAAAAACCTTATTCTATGTTACTGTGAGAGGGATAACTTTATAACCTTTTGAGCCCCCTTTGGTAGGGCTTGGGTGCCCCTTAAGGAACTTATTTAAAAACCCAAAATTTTAAGCATTGTGGTGGCACTACAGGCCTCAGAAATTGTTTTGCCCCCCCAAAGGGGATTTTGGGGGGGCGGGGGTCCTTTAAGTGGCCGCGGCGCCGGAGTAGGCTGGTGCGCTACTCCGGCGCCGCCGGTCCGTTCCAGGGCGGGTGAAGCGGGGGGCCGGGTCACTCACCCGCCCGCGGTCTCACTGTCGGGGAGGAGGGGGGGGAGCGCTCCCTCCTCCCTCCTCCCCCTGTATTTTCCGGCGTCTGTGCGCGTGGTACACACAGATCAGCGGCGCAGGGGAAATGACGAGCGGCTGCTCTTTATTCCCCCCGCGTCGCTGAGGGATCGGGCAGGAGCTGGTCAGGTAAGTGGAATATATTATTTTTTTTTATTAATCATGGGGGGCTTGCCTGGCTTCAATGGGGGGGGGGGGGGGGTTTGGGGGGGTCTACTGGGGCTGGCTACAACGGGGGCAACTACCTGGCTGGCTATAATGGGGGCAACTACCTGGCTGGCTACTAAAGGGGGCATACCTACCCGGCTGGCAACTAAAGGGGGCACTACCTACCCGGCTGGCTACTATAAGGGGGCACTACCTACCTGACTACTAAAGGGGGGCAACTACCTGGCTGGCTACTAAAGGGGGGCAACTACCTGACTACTAAAGGGGGCAACTACCTGACTATTAAAGGGGGCACTACATGGCTACAAAGGGGGGGGTCTACCTGGCTGGCTACAATGGGGGCAACTACCTGGCTGGCTACAATGGGGGCAATACCTGGCTGGCTACAATGGGGGCAACTACCTGACTGGCTACTAAAGGGGCAACTACCTGGCTGGCTACTAAAGGGGGAAACTACCTGGCTGGTACTAAGGGGCACTACTACCTGGCGGGCTACTTAAGGGGGCACTACCTACTAGGCTGGTACAAAAGGGGGCACTACCTACTGACTACTAAAGGGGGGCATCCTTTGACTACTAAAGGGGCAACTACCTGGCTGGCTACAAAGGGGGCACTACCTGGCTACAAAGGGGGCAACTACCTGGCTAACAAAGGGGGGCATCTACCTAGCTACAGAGGGGGCATCTACCTTGCTACAAAGGGGGCATCTACCTGCCTGTAAGGGGCACTACCTGGTTATGGGGTGCAACTACCTGGCTTTAAGGGCATCTACCTGGCTTTCTTCAAACTCCATTATGTAGTTAGGCGGAGTTGGTGTGGCTTTTTGAAGGGGCATGGCACACAAAAAGATGGGCGTGTCCATGCAAATTTTTGCCGCGGCGCGCGTAGCGCGCCGCCCTCAATAGTCTCCTGCTTTTCCATTTTCAAAAGTTGGCAACTATGAGCTATAACCATGTTAAAATACATGACTGTCAGCAAGTCTGCACTGAAGCCAAGGGAATGCTTTCCGTTCACAATCCAGTTGTCTTATCCGTGGTTAATTCAGTTTGTAAGAGTTTGGAGTAATGAGATTGTGCAGTGACACCTCTGCTCAGGATGCAGCATATCTGCATGGAACAGTTCTCTGAGGGAAATCTGCTTTAGTTACCATAGCAACCAGTAAGTACCGCCTGCTGACACATATTTCTGGTAACCATGGAAACCTGTGAACTTCACTGAGTAACAAAGGCCTCTGGTACCCATGGAAACCATCCAAATAATGTGTTTCGTCTGTGGGTTACATACTTTCTTATGCTTTTATCTGCATTAATAAAGTCCATCCAAGGAAAGTGATTCTTTGGAAACCGCATATGTGCTTCAAACTCAATTCTCTGGTGGAAAGGAGTGAGAATGATGGAAATGCACTTTTTCTTTGCACTCTTTCGAGGGTTGTGTCATCTGATCGTATTTGGACATAGGTTTTGCATGAAACACTGTTGGTTGTTTTGATGTTCTATTACGTAACATATTGAATCATGATGGATATAATTGGTATCTGACACCCGTCAGCAAAAAAGACTCCTTAATGTCAAAGGGAAACTAATGCTCTATAACGCAATGTACATTCATGACAGTTCTTAAATAATGCAAAACCATTCAGCCCCTTTGGCGGCAATTACAGCAATAAGTCTGCATAGATAGGTCTTTATCAGCTTTGCAGAGCTGGCACAGCGTAACTTCCCATTCTTCTTTACAATAATGTTGGAGCTGTCACTAGTTGTATGGGCACTGTGTATAGAGAGAGATTTTCAAGTCCAGCCACATATTTTAACCTTTGAAAGACCAAGCCTATTCAGACTTAAAGGGGTTTTCTCACTTATAAGATTAGCTTTCAACATGTGGGGACAAGTAATTGAAAACTTTTTCTAAATACATTGGTCTTTCAATTCTACTTTAGTAATGAGATAAGAGAGATTTTATCTGCTCTGAGCGCACACAGGTTTCTGTGGCCATAACTCTGCTATCTGATAAATTGTGACAGAATCTAATAGAACACACCTCATATGCTGATAACCTTTCCTTTCTTCACTGGTATGTTAAAGTGTTGGACTACAGATCCCAGCATAGCCACTGCAATATTTCATTGTGCTATTGTATGTCTGCTGCTATGTTAGAACTGCAATGAACCCCAGCTCTGTCCCCAATAATTACCTTCTGTGTATGTGTTTAGCAATTTATATACAACTATCCCTTTCAAGTGTTCTTTCTGTTGCTTCATTGTATCTCCTCCTGGATTCACTGATTAAATCAGTGAACTTCACATAGCATAGTATGAATTGGAGGCCTGAGGTCTGTCTGATGACAGAATTTAGACAGAAGCAGCCAGGATTTGTCAACTTTCTTGTGAGTAATCAGTCTTTTTAAACTACACCTTAATCACCATGCTCACTGTTGCAATCTATTCTGCAGCCATTTACCTCCTATCCTACAAACCAGTCGTCGTCCCTCTTTTCTTTACCCTATGTATACACCCTATACACTATTTACCTTCTTCCCCAAACCACCAGCTTTCATGGTGCGACACAAACATTGCTCATGTCACTGAACCATCTGCTGTCACTTTTATTGTCCTGCTTCTCGCCGCAGAGGACATCTCTCCTAACTCTGGCCCACCCTCCTTTACTATTAGTTCCACCTTCGGTCTCACATAGAAACCCTGCTAATTGGCGTAATTTTCACTGTATGTCTTCTCCTGACACTTTTCAATGTGCGCTCTGGAACTCCCGTTCTGTCTGTAACAAACTCTCTGCTGTTCACGACCTGTTCCTCTCTAACTCCTTCAACATGCTAGCTCTCATAGAAACATGGCTCCAGCAATCTGACACTGCATCGCCTGCTGCGCTCACCCCTGGTGTCCTACACTTCACCCACACCCCCAGACCTGAGAACAGGCAGGGTGGAGGAATTGGCATACTTCTCTCTCCACACTGCACGTAACAAATCATTCCTCCCGTACCCTTCCTCACTTTCACCTCCTTTGAGATCCACATCCTCAGACTTTTTCAGCCATTTTCTATAAGAGTGTCGGTTATATACAGACATCCTGTCTCACCCCACCAGTTTCTGGATCATTTCCCTGCATGGCTCCCTCTCTTCCTCTCTACAGAAATACCCTCTCTCATCATAAGTGATTTCAACTTTCCCATTGATGACCCCATATCTCCTTCCACTTCTCAGTTTCTCTCACTAACCTGTTCCCTTATCTTCTCGCAATTTACAGATTCTCTCACACACAAGGATGGGAACTCTCTTGATCTGGTCTCTGTCATCTCTACTCAATATCTAACTTCACTAATTCTCCTTATGCGCTCTCTGATTATAACCTTATCTTCTTCACTATACTAACTCTCAGCCTTCTCTGGACACACCTGCCCGTCAGAAATATCCGCTCCATGAACACTCAGGAACTCACAGACACCAGTCCTCACTGTCCCTAATCTCCTTTATCTCTTGTCCTGACCCAGCTGTTAAACAATATGATGAAACTCTCTCAACCAGCATGGTAATTTTGCCAATCCCACACCACAAGAGGCACACACCTCAGAGTCCTTGGCACAGGCCTAAAACTCACTATTTGCAGCGATGTTCCAGGTATGCTGAACGTCTGTGGAGAAAGTCAAAGCTACCTGCAGACTTTCTCCATTACAAATTCATGCTCAGGACTTATGACACTGTCCTTCACCGCGCCAAACAAAAATATTTCGCGTCCCTCATCTCAACACTACACTACAATTGAAAACACCTTTTTCCACTTCCTCCTCAGGCCTAAAGCTCAGGCCATGGTCACTGACCTCTGTGCCGAAGACCTGGCCACTCACTTCAAAGAGAAAATCAACAGTATCCGGCAAGCACATCATATCTCAAACCCCAAGTAATATAAATTCTGTCCCACACGTCTTAACAGCATTGTGGGCCCCTGGGCAGAGCTGTGAACTGGGGCCCCCAACCAATGCAGAATACAGATAACACATCACTTATACCAAAAAGTAAACACCATAAAAACAAAAACACTGCAAACATGGTGCAAGTACGTCTTTTCACATTTCATCCCTCTTACAAATTTTTTTCAGATTCTCAGTACATTACATGATGCGTTCATGGCACCATTAAAACGAACATCTTGTCCCACAAAAAACAAGCCCTCATGTGTCTATGTATATAAAAATAAAAAACACTCTTTATGCAGAATTGACATACCCCAACTAGGGCCATATTTAGAGCTCAGGCTGCTTTAGGCACCGAGCTTGAAAACGCTGCTCAACTAAAGAGATTCACACAACGTATTAAGCAACGTGGGCTTAGATAAACAGGGCCAGCAGATATTATAACATCTGATAGGCTTAGATACGCAGGGACAGCAGATGGCGTACACAGTCCATTTCCCCAGCTCTCATCTCTCACCTAACTGCCATCTGTAATCTCTCTCTTTTCACTGGAATCTTTCTATCCTCCTTTAAACATGCCATCATAACCCCTTTACTTAAAAAGCCCACTCTGGGCCAGTTCTGTGCTGCTAATTACCGACCAGTCTCTAACCTGCCCTTCGTTTCTAAACTCTTGGAATGCTTGGTCTACTCTCACTTAATCCGCTCTTTCTCTGCTAACTCTCTTTTTGACCCTCTGCAATCAGGTTTTCGCACTTTACACTCCACATAAATGGCTTTAGCTAAAGCTTCAAATGATCTCACAGCTAATTCTCAGGGCAACTACTCGTTGTTGCTTCTTTTGTATCTCTCTGCAGCATTTGACACTGTTGATCACCACCTCCTCCTCAGCATGCTTAGTGCCACTGGCCTCCAGGACTCTGCTCGCTCTTGGTTCTCATCCTACCTCTCTGATCGCTCCTCATGCAGGTCCTGCTTCTTCTCTTGCTGTTGGGGTTCCTCAGGGATTGGTTCTAGGTCCCCTCCTCTTTTCACTCTACACAGCTCCTACTGGACAAACTATTAACAGATTTGGCTTTCGGCACATTCTCTATGCTGATGACACTCAATTCTTTCTTTCCAGGCGCTATACTGATACTTCTATACTGTGTCAGTCGCTGCACTGGTTGCCGTTTCAGTACAGAATATAATATAAACTGATCACTCTTTTTCATAAATCTCTCCACAGTGCTGCACCCACCTGCATCTCCTCCCTCATCTCTGTCCCTACCCTACCGGGTCTCTCAGCTCTGCTGATGATCTTAGATGAAATGCCTTAATCATCCGAACCTCCCATGCCCTTCTCCAAGATTTTGCATGTGCTGCACCAGTTTTCTAGAATATGCTGCCCTGTACAATCAGGCACACTCATAACCCAGTTTTAAGCGTGTCCTGAGAATACATCTTCTTAGGCAGGCTTACAAAGATCCCTAATTGCTTACCCCCCACTTTCTGTCACACATTTCTGTCACTCCCTGCAGTTGGGCACTTATAGGCACTTATCTATATATAGATGTTCTGTGTGGGTGGCAGATTTATCCACTTTTTATGTAAACCACCCCATATTTATGAAACATGGCTGGACCACTATGCAAACCAAACATTTCCCACCCTTCGACTCACTCCTACACCACAATAGATTGTACGCTCTTGCGAGCAGGGTCCTCTTACCTTCTGCCTTATCTGTCAGTAGCTTTTTACTGTGTAATGTTTTGTCTTTTTTTGTCTGTACTTGTACCCTTTAAATTATAAAGTGCTGCGGAATATGTTGGCGCTAGATAAATAAAGATTTTTGGTGTTATTACAGGAGGGAATGATGTCACAATGGTTTTGAGAGCACACTAATTATCTCTAACAAGATTATCTTTTGTTTACAAATAAGCAATTGTTTCCACTACTCACAGCACCTGTAGCTTTGTTTACTAAAGATAACATTTCCTGCACAGTGTCACAGCTCAGCTAGTTATAGAGAAGTTAAATATGCTAATCACTGCTATAGAACCACCCACAGCATGACAAGCCAGGGTAAAAGAAAAGCTGGCTGTGACTGTGAAACCAAATGATGAGAAAACCCCTTTAACAACAGACATGTGTGAACATTTTAGAAAATAATTCCTTAAAGGGGTTGTCCACCTTTTAATAAAATTAAAGAAACTGCTTCCAGCCCCTGGTAAAACAAAAAAAAAAAAACGTATACTCCCCTTCCCAGCTCCAGGACCGCATCTCACTGGTCTTCTGTTGACTCTGGGTTCTAGAGCCGCTTACTGTGTTAGGGTAAGTAGCAGCTTAAAGATGTCTTTAGGATTAGTTTCAGGGATACAATAGGGTCAGATGTCGGAGTGGCTGAGCTCTCTGTTCTCTTTATAGGAATTTAAAACATAGCCAAGCTGTTGATTGTCTGCAGTGGTCATATCCCTCTACTTCAGGGGTCCCCAACTCCAGTCCTCAAGGCCCACCAACAGGTCATGTTTTCTTGCTTACCTTAACATTGCACAGGTGATATCATTATTGTCAGTGTATCCTGTGGTATATCCTCAAAACTTGACCTGTTGGTGGGCCTTGAGGACTGGAGTTGGGGAACACTGCTCTACTTATATCAGTGAACAGTAGTGAACGGTGGTTTAACCTTCCTCCAGTGTTAGCTTTCTGTTACTCTTTCTTATGTTAACGGGTCGGTTTTGACCCGTGTCTTAAATCACCCCTAGGATACCCTAAAAACAGTTATTGATGATCCAATTTGTTTCTTACCTCTTAGTTACCTTGTTAGGGTTTCTCATCCATGGAAGGATTGATTTTAATATTTTTGTTGTGGCCCCCTGGGCCTTTCATTTGAGAGCGTACCCTTCATTTTCAATATAAAAATATTGTCAAATGAACCTCAAGAGAATAATATAAACTTTAAAAAGTTTGTTATATTGCCTGACTATTACTGAAGGGTTTTAGAACACATTTCTTAAATGTAAAAAAAATATACATATATATGTTTTATATTATTAACTCTAGTAACATCTATGGTGTTACGGGTCAATTTTGACCCATATCTAACTACTTTATGAAAAAGGCAAAAACTGATTTTTTTTTATAGAACTATAATACAAATAAAAGATGAAAATTATGTTAACATTAATAGCAATAATAATAAAAAGTAGCTTTTCTAGGTCAAACAAACAAACAAACAACAATCAATCAAGCAAATCAAATCAAATCAACAGAAATCAAGTACTAGTTTTAGATGCATTAGTATTTAGATGCATGTGTGGCAAAAAGTGACACTTTTTGTGTGTTCTTTGCAGAGGTATTTTGCAGGCGAAGCACGGTGTGTTTGTATTTCTGTCCTTATTGCTAGGGCAGACCTGACACCTCTTTCTTTTAGAATCAGGTGGTCTCACTGGGGTTGTGGCTGTTGTGGTTGATGTTGAGGCAGGGCTAGTTGAGGAGGATGCTGGTGATGATGCTCTTTGTGTTGCTGTGGGTGCGGGCGAAGCACTTGTTGAGCTCTGGAGTTGTCGGACCAAGACTGCAGAAGCTGGGTCTGAGGGCACCCGTTTCCTTTGGTCAATGTGCGCCTTGACAAGGGATCTTCCTAGTTCCTCAAGAAACATCCCCCGCTTGTTTTTTTTCTTTGAATTCCATCCTTGGTGAATGTGGGTCCACAACACAAATGCATTGTATGCTGACACATCATGGTTGGAAAATACAACCATTGGCCATCTCCTAGTCATTCGCTGGCAAGTGTCGGTGGCAGTCAGCTTGTCCAGGTTGCCGACTCCTCCTTTGTTTTTGTTATAGTCCAGGATGATTCTGGGCTTTTTTTCACTTCCTGATGACACAGCTGCATCTTTGTGAAGTGTGGACATCAGTACCTCATTCTGTCGTTTTTTGGGGCAGTATGAAACAGCAGTGGTGGTGTCTGTAAAAACAAACTTTGAGGAAAGTGGAGCCCTGTCCTTCATCTGCAACAATTCAGCGGGCAGCTCAGGTTTGTTTTTTTTCACTGTGCCCACCATGGTGATTTTCCTCCTGAGAAGTTCTTGTCCAAGGTCATAGCTGGTAAAAAAATTGTCACAAGTAATGTTGTGACCCTGCAGTCCAGTAGTCATATCGAGGACTACACGTTTTCCTTGGTTTTTTTCAGGGATGCCACTTGCAGACTTGCCTGAGTAAATCTGTAGATTCCATGCACAGCTAGTTTTTGCATCACAGGCTGCCCAGATTTTTATGCCGTATTTGCCTGGCTTACTTGGCATGTATTGCCGAAAGGGGCATTTTCCACGGAAAGGGAGAAAACGTTCGTCTACTGTCACCTCTGGCCCTGGGTTGAACATCAGTGGAAGGAGCTGAACCCATTTCTCCCAAACATCCCTGATGGGAGCAAGTTTGTCAGATTTTGTTCTGGTGTCTCTGTTTTCAAATCTGAGGACTCTTGATATCATTTGAAACTTTTGAAGTGACATTGTTGCCCGAAAAATATTCCTGCCTGTCGATGCGTCCCAGAGACTATCAGTGGCCTCATTGCAGGATTTGTACACTCCAGCAAGGAGAAGAACACCCAAAGTAGGCATTTCCCGGTCATCATCATGAAGGTCATTCCACATGTTGCCGTGGACTTTTTTTCCTTCAAGGTTTGTCATAGCAATAATGACTTTTTTTATTGACAATGGCATAAACAGATCAAAACATGTCTTGATGTCACTTACTCTTGTCACAGCAAACCTTGTGATCCCAGGGGTAATTTTTATGACATTTGCAGCATCTGCCCTGCCATGTACATCTGGAAGTACTGAGCTCCAATGATCTTGCCACTTTTGGATTTGAATCTTTCAGCGGGAGCAGCTTCAGCACCGGTGACCTCCTCATCAGACTGATCAGAACTGTCTGTGTCTTCCGGTTGATACTCCACATCATCTTCCTCCTCAGAAACCTGTTCATCTGTATCAGTTTGCTGCTGTGTGTCCTCTGATTCATTATCATCCAAGATATAATCCATAATTTGGCTTGCATGTAATCTTCTCCTCATTGTTGCATGGTGTAAACTGAAGATGTATACTCTGCAAAGTACCAACTGTAAGCTGATTTGGCCTGGACATGTCCCTAACTCAAGTTGTTGGAGGTAGAGCTGGCTGTGGGCTGTTGGTTTATATTGTGTTTATGAGTTCAGTTTTGGGACTTATTATTGTTTTTTTACTCTTATATTAGACCTGGGTCGAAATTGACCCCAACAACACAAATGTTATAATTTTAATAAGAGCATTTTACAATTTAGTAAAATAGTTTTATTTTATTGTATTTTGTTTAAAAATAAGTTCCTGAAAAAGTCAAAAAGTCTTGATGCAATAAACAAATGTATGTAGAATTTGTATGCATTTAAAACCTAAAACGGGTCGGTCACGACCCTAACACTAGAGGAAGGTTAGATAAGTGACACGTGAACACTGCAGGCAATTAGTGACTGCAGCGGTGACATCAGAAGTGACGGCATGTCACGAGCAGACTGTGGAGTCGCAGCGCTGGAACCGCAGATCGAAGAAAGGAAGATTTTTTGGTTTTACTGAGGTCCCGGGAGCTGCTCTTTGCACTTTCTTATGAGGTGGACAAACCCATTTAACAATTTTGTGTATTCCAGTGATTGTGACACTGCTTTTGTCAAAAGTTGTACTATAGTCATGTGGTAAAATATGTATTTTTTATTTTTAAAAAATCCTGGTTTTAACTCTTTGTAAAGTTTAAAAATTTAGGTTTACCGAGGCTCCGAAAGTGCCCAAACATAAAAAGAAACCTCTCAATGTATTGAGGTGTACTATATATATTGAGCTCACAGTTGTTTTGCAGAAATTATTACAGGTGGGATTTTTATTTGGTGGGAACCAAAAGCAAGGGAGTATACTATGGTTTTCAGAACATATTTGAAAAGGAAGTTCCTATTAAATTACATTGGGTTTGTGGCTGGCACATTGACAGCCACAGGGAATGGAGAGTCTCTGGGTCCTAAAGCCAGTTGTGCTAGGTAAGTAGTGTAAGTAGTAGTTTAGTACTTCTCTGTTCTGTTGTATAGGAATTTCAGACACAGCCAAGTGGGTGTGCTCAGCTGTAATCCGAATTCCCACTGAAATGAATGGAGAGTGCCGACACTGGTGGATTCAAGACTGCATCCCAACTAAATACAGCAGTCAGCCAGCACAGTTGCATGTAATCATTTTATAAAGTGTATATCAGCTTAAAAATTAGATGGATTAATTGTTAGACAATTAAGTGGATAGACAGAAAGGCAGATGATGGTGGAAATATATTTATAAGAAGTCCACAAACATAAAAAAAAACCTAAATTGGGTATCACCGTAATTGACTCGACCCAGGGAGTAAAACTAACTTGTCACGGATACTGCACAGTGAGCCCTGTTAAAAATAAAATAAAAAAAAACACTACTAGGATTGCAGTATTTTCTTCACTCTGCCTTCCAAAAAACGCATTTAAAACCGATTAAAGAGCCTTGTTCTCCCAAAAATTATGCGAATATAAACGTCAACTCATCCCACAAAAAACAAGCCCCTACACATTTCTGTACACAAAAAAAAAACTTATGGCTCTCAGACTATGACAATGCAAAAACATGTTTTCATTTTTGAATAAAAGTGTTTTTATTGTGTAAAAGCAGTAGACCATAAAAAATATACAAACTGGGTATAGCTGTAATCGTATCGACCTGCTGAGTAAAGCTAGTATGAATCCAAAATGGGGTGATTTCTGAAAGGTTTCACCATATATAGGGTGAAACACCATATATAGGGTATTGCCAAACTTGGAAGAAATTAGGTAACAAAATTTGTAAAAAATTCAACATTTTCAGCTAAAGTTGCAGATTATTGAAAAAACTAATTTTCATTTTCACAGCCTAACGCTAAAAAAAATTGTGAAACATCTGTGGGTCAATATACTCACTACACCCCTGGTTATATTCCTTAAGGGGTGTAGTTTCCAATATGGGATCTTTTTAGGGATGTTTATTAGGTTTTAGCACCTCAGGGTGTCCACAAACCTGTAATGGTGCCTAAAGAAAATCGTAATGAAAATGAGACCAGAGTCCATTAAATGTTCCTTCTATTCTGGGGCTTGTGGTTGAGCCAAATAGCGCACTAGGGCCACAAATGGGATATCTCTGAAAACGACAGAATCTGGGCGCCCGGCGGGAACGGGTGGCACCGCTGGCCGTGCTACTGGCTGCGGGCGCATCCGCCCCATCCACTTACCTGACTGCGCTCCTGTCCTGCTCTCTCCCCCTGCGTGGAATAACTATCTGTCTTACACGCAGAAATTTTTGAAGTTTGAAAATGGCTACTTTTTCAGAATATTTTGATATTTTTCACAAATAATCAAGGATTGTTTATAACTAAATTTCACACTAACTTAAAGCACAATGTGTCATGAGAAAACAATCTCTGAATCACGTGTCACGGATGTTGGTGGACTCACTGGACCACCACAAGCAATGGTATATGCCACGCCAGAAAAAATACCAGAACCCACAAGTATAGTGGATATATATTGCTCAAACAATTTCCTCAAAAGCCAGAATATGAAAACCAAAGAAGAGGAACCTAAGGCCTTAAAACATAACTTTTAATAGATATAGTTGTAAAAGGTACACACTAGTGCAGATACAAAAAAGTGAGAGAAAAACACACTCCTCTAAAAAGGCACACGTATGGGACAAGGACTACAAAAGATCCCTATAGAGCCCAAGGAAGGGCAACTATTGCACCCTCACCTATACACAAAACAGGAGAGTCGCCCCAATAAGGGCGGTCCTGGCAGGAGCCTGACCCTGCAAACACTAACCCTAAATATTATCCTATGGGTCCTATCCCAACATGTTTCGATCCTCCTACATAGATCGCATCAGGGGATAATAAGGAGCGGGGACCAACAGGTAAGAAAAGCAAATGCAACAAGAGTAATAACTGATGCATAAAAAGGTTACCTCATGTGAACTGCATAGTAAATATGCTCACGCAACCTCAAAACGGATATAGAGAGGACATGTGAGTTAGGCAGCACAAGATAGGGTTCAGGCATCTACAAAGATAAACAGACGAACCTCACATAGGGAAGAAAACAAACCAAAATGAACTCAAGCAAAAGATAAATCATATAATGAAGCGCTCATACATAGATACACTTACCAATCGCCTAATGAGAGAATCCTGCAGGAGTGATAAAGCAGGAAAGGTTGTGTCCCGCACCCTGTAAGGGTGTCCCAGCAGTGGCCAGGTAATGGAGATGCCGAAGAAGCGTGCTATGCTGCACTTAAGAGCACGCGCGATCGCGCCTGGTGATATCATAGAGTGCGCGTCAGCGGACTAGCGGTCCAGGGTAAGGTGCGTCCCTGGTAACGGCGGCGCATGCGCAGGGAGGACCGCCAGCTACACATAGCTGTATGCGGACCTACATGGCTCATAGGAGCACTGTGTAAATGTGACACAGTACGAAAGATAAAAGAAAAAGAACGGTATTTTCTGCAGGCAAAAATTATTTATAAAAGGCCGGAACAGAGACAGTAAGAATGTAAAACAGACAAGAAAAGCAGACTGCAGATGATAGAGCCCAGACAATTATGACATATACAAATGCACAAATTATGAATTGCAACAAATGAATAATTACAGAAAAAAAGCAAATAGCAGATAATAGAAAGCTGAGCGATTGCGACATTTACAAATTATGGTAGAAGAGGCATAAATTATGGATTACAACTAAGCTACAATTACAAAAAGCAGCTAAAATCCAGATGGTCATTAAGTCCATTGGGAACGATCGTATTCAACGTGTAAATCAAAAAGGATTCTCTTGGAGTAAAAGTTGACCCAAATTGCCCACGTCTTATGGAAGGTTGAATACGGTCAATACCACGCCATCGTAGACTGTTTAAGATCGCCATCATGTGCTGAAAGGACATGACGCACCACGGGGGTGTCCCTAACATGGCGAATGTCACCCAAGTGTTTGCCAATTCTGCGGCGAAACTGTCTTGTAGTCTTGCCTATATACTGGAGACCACATTTACACTTGATCTGATAGATGACATGTGTCGTTTTACAATCAATGAAATGATTAATATCAAAACCTCTCTTATTTTCTTTGTCAGAGAAGGTGACAGTTGGAGCCATAAAAGAACAAAAGGAGCATGTGCCGCAACGAAAGGACCCTTTTGGTCTCTGCAACCAGGTCTCCTTTTTGGGAGACACATAGTGACCTTGTACTAAGAGGTCCCGAAGGTTTTTACCTCTCTTATGTCCGGGGGTATTCACCCATGGTCTTTCAATGTCAGGATCTGCGTAATAATATGCCAATGCGACTCAATGACTTACGGCACGTAGCTGATATCAAAGGGGTCAATTAGGCAAATAGATCTGAGTCTACCCCAAGTTCTTTATTAGCATTACAATCCGTTGCATGAAATGCCATGTGGTAGCACGTTTAGGTGAATCCTGGATAGACCTTTCTGAATCTGTGTCATAGAGCTGCCTCCCTCTTAAGTCAACAATGAGACATTGCGTCTGAGACACACAATATTGCCTCGAGGTATACCTTTTTTAAGAGGGGTTGGGTGATGGCTTTCCCAACGTAGCAGAGAATTGGTAGCTGTGGGTTTGCGGGTTTGTGGGTTTTCTAAATATCCTAGATCATGTGGAATGGACATGTACAAAGATTCCACGTCAATGCTTGCAAGAGAGGCCTCAGCATCAATGAAGAGACCATCAATGCGTCGGAGAAGATCTGTGGTATCTTTAATGTAGGAAGGTAAAGTTTCCACAAAAGGAGCCAGAATGTGGTCAACATAGGTGCCACAATTCTGGCATAACGCATCATTACCTGAAACTATAGGGCGGCCCTTGAGAGGAGTTGTCCCCTTATGCACTTTGGGCAAGGCATAAAAGGTGGCCACCCTAGGAAATCTGGGATAAAGGAAATCAAATTCTCGACTATCTATCAAGTCATTTTCTTTAGCTCTTGACAGAAGAGTTCTCAATTCAAGTTGAAAAGAGTTGGTAGGGTCAAAAGTTAATTTGGTATAGCAAGATGCATCAGATAACAAGGAAAGACACATCTTGCGATACTGACAATGGTTCAAGATGACAATGTTACCCCCCTTGTCTGAGGGTTTCACACATAGATCCTGTCTCTTTCTGATTTTTTCAAGGGCCAGTAATTCAGATTTCGGAATGATAGTTCTACCTCTAGTTTTGATGGTTGACAAATCTTTCAGTACGAGGTCCAGAAATACATCAATACATGATATATCACTGGCTAGTGGCATTCTCGTACTCTTGGCCTTGAGTTCAGTGAAAGGACCTTTTCCTAGGTCATTCTGAGGGACCTCAGCCAGACCGAACAGTAATCTCACGTCTTCCAGCATATCTGGAGGAATTCCAAGATTTGCACTTTCGCGTTTTTGCTGAATAGAGAAATACTTCTTCCAGCGTAATTTACGCGCGAATAAGTGCAAATCTTTGACCCACCTAAAGGAGCTAAACCTAGTGGTCGGGACAAAAGAGAGACCTCTGGTAAGAAGTCGCATTTCGTCCAAGGAAAGACTTACACCTGAGAGATTAATAATTTGCCCGTTTGTATTGTCACTAGTCAAGTCCACGGGTAATGCCTGTTGGAGATTATTTATACCCGATATGAAGGGGTGTTCAGACGCTCCCTTAACTGATAATTGTGTTGATCTAAAAAAACGTGAATTATTACCCCTATTATTCGCTGCACCTCATTTCATTGATTGTAAAACGACACGTCATCTATCAGATCAAGCGTAAATGTGGCCTCCAGTATATAGGCAAGACTACAAGACAGTTTCGCCGCAGAATTGGCGAACACTTGGGTGACATTCGCCATGTTAGGGACACCCCCGTGGCGCGTCATGTCCTTTCAGCACATGATGGCGATCTAAACAGTCTACGATGGCGTGGTATTGACCGTATTCAACCTTCCATAAGACGTGGCAATTTGGGTCAACTTTTACTCCAAAGAGAATCCTTTTGGATTTACACGTTGAATACGGTCGTTCCCAATGGACTTAATGACCATCTGGATTTTAGCTGCTTTTTGTAATTGTAGCTTAGTTGTAATCCATAATTTGTGCCTCTTCTACCATAAATTGTAAACGTCGCAATCGCTCAGCTTTCTATTATCTGTTATTTGCTTTTTTTCTGTAATTATTTATTTGTTGCAATTCATAATTTGTGCATTTGTATATGTCATAATTGTCTGGGCTCTATCATCTGCAGTCTGCTTTTCTTGTCTGCTTTACATTCTTACTGTTTCTGTTCCGGCCTTTTATAAACGTTATAATTTTTGCCTGCAGAAAATACTGTTCTTTTTCTTTTATCTTTCGTACTGTGTCACATTTACACAGTGCTCCTATGAGCCATGTAGGTCCGCATACAGCTATGTGTAGCTGGCGGTCCTCCCTGCGCATGCGCCGCCGTTACCAGGGACGCACCTTACCCTGGACCGCGCTTCCGCTGACGCGCACTCTATGACGTCACCTGGGCGCGATTGCGCGCGCTCTTAAGTGCAGCATAGCCCGCTTCTTCGGCGTCTCCATTACCTGGCCACTGCTGGGTGTTACAGGGTGCGGGACACAACCTTTCCTGCTTTATCACTCTTGCAGGATTCTCTCATTAGGCGATTGGTAAGTGTATCTATGTATGAGCGCTTCATTATATGATTTATCTTTTGCTTGAGTTTATTTTGGTTTGTTTTCTTCCCTATGTGAGGTTCGTCTGTTTATCTTTGTAGATGCCTGAACCCTATCTTGTGCTGCCTAACTCACATGTCCTCTCTATATCCGTTTTGAGGTTGCGTGAGTATATTTATTATGCAGTTCACATGAGGTAACCTTTTTATGCATCAGTTATTACTCTTGTTGCATTTGGTTTTCTTACCTGTTGGTCCCCGCTCCTTATTATCCCCTGATGCGATCTATGTAGGAGGATCGAAACATGTTGGGATAGGACCCATAGGATAATATTTAGGGTTAGTGTTTGCAGGGTCAGGCTCCTGCCAGGACCGCCCTTATTGGGGCGACTCTCCTGTTTTGTGTATAGGTGAGGGTGCAATAGTTGCCCTTCCTTGGGCTCTATAGGGATTTTTTGTAGTCCTTGTCCCATACGTGTGCCTTTTTAGAGGAGTGTGTTTTTCTCTCACTTTTTTATATCTGCACTAGTGTGTACCTTTTACAACTATATCTATTAAAAGTTATGTTTTAAGGCCTTAGGTTCCACTTCTTTGGTTTTTATATGCCACGCCAGGCAGCGAAGTTTACGTAGTCCTCGGTATTCACCAGAGCCCATCGCAAAGCGGGTTGGACTTGCTGCGATGGGGAACTACTCGGCTACCCCTGACGTAACTTGCTTGCGATGGCAGCCGGGGTGCAGCATGGTACAAAATCGTAAGACAGAGACGTAGTCGGCGACAGGCATTTAAGTCAGGGCAGTCGGCAGGCAACATGGTCAGGAAACGAAAGCAGGGATAACTGGTACACATGTAGAAAGAACTCCCTCCTACACTCTCTGAAATGAACTATAGAACACCAATACTCTGGCAGAGAATGTAGGAGGAGACTAGAAAATATAGGGTCAGCGCCCGGCAATTAGCCAATTACAGGTGCGCTGGCCCCTTAAATCCAGAAGAGCCGCCGTGTGTGAGCCCTGGCTCACAGCAGAGCAGAGACCGGAAGCAGGAGCGCGGCTGGGTGAGTATTCAGCTGGTCATAGTGAGGTAGAACGGGTGTGGCCGAGGCCCGGCGCGGGCGTCACGGCACACTCCATGACAACATGGGTAGGTAAAAGTTTCAAAAGGTTATTCTCACATAGTATCAGATTTAAAAAATGGGGCTCTGTCAGGAGGTCAAAACTTGCTGCGGTGGTAAGAGGTTAAGCTGGCAGACTGTTTCATGCTTCCCAAAAGTGACTCAACTATGAAATCCACAGCCAGGGATGTAATGTTGATTGCAGATTTGTAAGTGGAGTATAGGTGAATTTTTTTATCGTGAAGATTTATAAGATCACCTCTGAATTTATTACACTCTTTATCATGTTAGGAAAATTCTCCATATGTTGGTATTGAAAAAATGGGGTTCAAACAAGCAAGATAATTTGTACTCATAAAGTAGACAAGTTCCTAACTTTGTAGTTGTTTATATGTATGACTATGTTGTGAGCTAGCTGACAAATCTGTCAGTTCATGGCCATTACAAATAGTCACCTGGGTTCAATATAATAGCAATACTTTTTAAAGATGGAGGAAAAATATTGAGTATGTTCACAATATGAAAGAACCGCTACTGGGCTATGTTATCAAACATATTTTAAAAGGACTGTTGTACAATATCTCTCTGCATAAGGGTGCTGGCATACTATAGTAAATCCCTGCTCAACAATATAGGAACTGAAACATGCATAAAACAACCAGTCACTTGCAAAATGTACAAAAGGGCAGTGTTAACTTCGATAGGGTCAGTAAAGGATCAGTAAATACTTTTCTAAAAGTATTATTGGGTTTTCACCACAGGAAAGCCTATACTGTGCTGATCAGGAACTGCTTGTTCATTAGATATACTTAAAAATAATGCAAAGAGTTATGAGAATGAATTATTAGGATAGGTTCACATGGCTGATTTTCAATGCTTAAAAATTCAGGGCTGCACACCTAAAATCCACCTCAGTATGCATGGATTTTGGACATGGATTTGACGTTGATTACAGATGCAGAGTTTCAGCCTCCAGTATACTACGAAAGGATACAGTTGGGAAGCCACCTGCAGAATAGACATGACCTCTGCAGCGCTGATGGACTACCAGCCCGATCAAACATCCCATCCCCCCCAACTCCACCCCCCATACCAACCCTTCCCTGTTGTGACACCCCCCTTTGAAAATAACAGACTTAATACCAATTGGATTAAAATGGCCACAGCAGCCGCTTATTTAACAAAAATACAACATAAATAAAGTGCCATATAAAATTATGACATAAACTCTCCTATATATATATTAGTATATATGTACATCAACAACCCCAATACCAATATATATACTATATATATATATCGAACATAAATACATATATACCTTCCATAAGACTGTAAACATTAACTCCATGAATACCACAACCAGATGGGGCAGAGGTCCTTGGAACCCCAACGACCTGGCGACCAAATCCCGAAGGGAACCAAAACACCATTTACCCCAGCGTACTCCACTGGCTCGGGGGTCCTAAAGCTACAAGGGGCCCTCCCCCCATTTTGCTCTACAGGGATTCCAGCCTGAAAAGAGCCCCCAAACCTTTCGCCAGGTTTGATTCACCTTTCCCCAAAACCTTAGGGAATCATCCCCAATTTTGACCCCCTCAGGGGTTATCCCCTGGGCCCAAATTTCCCAAAGGGAACCCCCCGTGGCCACCACGAGAATTGCCATGAACCCTATGCATGCGGGCCCCCACCAGGCCAAGGGCTTTCCCCAATCCCTTTCCCTAAAGGGGCCCAACCCCCAAAAGGTTTTAAAACCCCCGAAAGTCTTTTTGTACTCCGTCAGACCCCCCAAAAATTTGGGCCCAAACGCCAGCCCCCAAACTCTAGATGCCAAAGGGACCACTCCCCTTTCCTACCCAACAAAATTGGCAACCGACCCTTTTCACTTTTATCTCGCCTTTTTTTAAAATTCCCTCCACGAGCGAGCCCCCCCCCGTGATCCCTAAACACAATGCCCGACCAAAACAATAATACCCCCGGGAATGCCCTCCCCCAAACGTAACAAACATTTTTTAATGCCCCGGTTAACTCCTAGAGGTAAAGGGACCCCAAAATTCATTCCCCCAAATGTAACACCAGATGTTTGGGGGGCCTACCCCAAAGCGGGAAAACCGGGTCACTCACGGGCCATTCCAAAACCATCGCACCCCGCCCCGGGCCCGAGAAAGGCACCCCCGCGACACTTCTTGGAAACCCCAATTGGGGGCCCGGGGCCCGGGGCCGCAGGGGCCCGCTCGCTCCCCCCCAAAATTGTCCCATAAAAAATGCCCAAGGGACCCAGACCGGGAAACGGAGGGCGAACTGGGGAACAAAGAAGAAAAAAAAGTTTGGTAACAATAACACAGTAGCACCCCCTTTTTCCCAAAAAAAACCCCCCAACCCCCCATCAAGCCGCTGGGATGGGGCCCTAAATATACGTCGAAACCTATCCGACTCCCATCCCCCAAATCTACGCACCACGCCCTCCCACTGGGCCCACCCCGCGGGCCTGGGTTTAGAAAGTCCCCGACCCGGAAGGAATGTGGGGCAAAAAGCGGAAGGGAATCCAAGCCCAACCCCCCCAAAAAATTGGGCAAAAAACACCCCCGGAAAATTTGGAAAAAGGGAAAGATTATCCCACCCGCATGACGCAGGAGCGGCCCATTTTCGGCCCCCCGAAAAAACCCATATTCCCCCCAAACCACCGCCGGGGCCATTTGGGGGACCCTTGCACCCCCCGCAGGGAAACCCGCCTCCCCCTGCCGGCCTGACCCGTCTTCAAACGCCGGAGCCGAAAACGATTGCACCCCCGTTGTTGAGACATCCTCCTTTTTGAACCCCCCCCCCCCCCCTTTAAAAGGGACTAGGAGCCCCAACTCCCCCCCCGCAATCCCCCCAAAAAATCTAACGCAAAGCCAGTTTTGAACAGGGGCCATTTTTTTTCCCCCGAGTAGCAACCTGCTCAAACACTCCCCCCAGCCTTCCGGGCAGGGGGAAAACATTCCCGGCCGCCGCGAGTCTCTTTCCCCCTTTTGACCCCCCCCTTTAAAACCCCAAAGGGGGCCGGGGATCCCAAACAAATCCTTGTAAAAATCTCGCATCCGTGAATTTTTAAACCCAAACCCCTAGCCCCGATATAAATCTGGGGGACTTTTGCACTGACCACCCAACCCCCCGGGCCCGGGCCCCAAAAAAAAAACCCCAACAGACCCCCCGATGGGGATCCTCCCCCCAAACCCCACATCCCCCAGGACCCTAAACCCCAAATTCCGCCCACTGCCCCCAGGGGCCTCATACGAAACCCCAAAGGCCCCAACCGAAAAAGAGGGCCCAAATCAGCTGGCGGCCCCCCGAAGGCCAGGGCCCCTTAGATAAATGGGGCACTCCCCCCTTACTCTGCCGCCGACGGAGCCAGGGTCCGGAACCGCTCCCACTGAAAACCCGAGAAAGAGGGGTCAGCGACGGGGAATTCTGGCCCCCAGGGACATTTTCCCGCCCTAACCCACAAATTGAACCCCCGAACCTCAACACCAACAATCGCAAAAAGATGCCCTACTGGTGGCGAAGGGCCCGTCAAATTGTTGATTGAAAAAACCACCCCAGGTTTTCACAAAAAAAGCGAACCCTTCCGATCCCAAAAAGTCTCCCCCCCACATTTCCCACCGCCCCCCCCATATAGGAAAGGTTCCTGGAACGCAAAATTTTTCCTAATACCGGGAAGAACACGCCTTTCCCTCCAGCCCCCGGGGAAAAGTACACCAAACCCCGTTTCCCAAACAAATGGCCCAAACCCCGAGCTACCTTCCCGGCTTCGTGAAGTTTCCTCAATCCCCAGGGTTTTGGGCCCAAATTCCCCCGTGAAAGAAAAAATTAAACCGCCCATTTTTTTTGCGCCCAAAAAAAATGGCCCACACCCCTAATCCTCCCGGGGCTGCGAGTCAGGGCACGAAAATGATGTGGTTTTCCAGCCTGACTCGCACGGGCCCAAAACCTTGGGGGCAAAACCCCCCCCCACGGCAATTTTCGGGAAACGCAAAATTGAGTTTTCCCAAAAAACGACTGCAGCCCCCTTTGGGGGAAATCTTGCGCTAAAAAAACCCAACCCCGGCCCATCCCCCACCCCCCAAAGGGTTTTTCTAACTTTTTCCGCCGGTAACCTGCACCCACCCCTTTCGGTTCAATGCAGTTTCCAAAAAATTCAAAAAGTCCCCCGGACCCTGTCTTGTAGGTGCCAAGGGGGACCCCGAACCGATCCCGTCCCCCAAAAACTCGCGACGCCGCAGGGCCCGCATACTGGGACCTGGGGACCCACACAGAAAAAATTTAAAAATAAAGAAGGATATAATTTTAAACCCCGAAAGTTCCCAAACCCTACCCATTCCAAAAAACGTGCAAAAAAGGGCCCCGGAAAAATCGGCCACGAAACGAGGGGCCCTCGGAAAGGGAAAGGGATCCACAAAGAATTTTCCCTTTTCCCAAAAAAATATCTGCAGGGAAACGGCAGAAGTGGGAAAAGCCAAACTGATATGGGCCCTTTTCGCCATTGGGGGCCCCCCGCCCCCTTTGACGCCCCCTTAATGACCCCCCGCTTCATCGAATGAGGGTTTTTAAAAACCAGGGAAAACCCCGCTCCGGGGTTTTTCCCATCATTCCCCGTTTGGGCCCCTTGGGAAAGGAAAATGGTGAATGAGCCGAAATTTTTCCCCTGGCTCCTTTTGGGGAAAACCCCCCCTAGGGGAGACACACCAGATCGGAAAAGGCAGGGCTTTCGAATGGACCCGCCATTCCCCCTAAAAGCCCCCTCTTTTCCCAATTTTTCCTTTACCCCCGTTGGGTGCTCATGTGCCGCCCTTTGGTTCCCTATTTGGAAAAAGGCCCCCGGTTTTGTAGGAGGGGGGAAAATTAAAAAACCCCCTGCCTGAAACCAGCGGCCAACAAGCCCGCTGTCCCCCTTTTCCCGGAAAAGGGGGCTAGAAAAGGCCCCAAATCCCCCCATTTCTCATGGCGTCCCCCCCTTGGGGCCACCTGCACGGCCCCTTTTGCCCCCGGCCCTTCTTAAAAAAAGGGGGTAACTGGGTGGGAGGGTTTGCTGCCAGAAGGAGCACACATGTTTGAATCGCCAGCCAGCCCCAAATTTTTACATTTTGCCCCCCCATTAAACAGCCAAAAAACCCCCCCTTTTGACCACCCGGGTGAGCCCTGCTCGCTACCACCCCCCTCCCTCCCTGGGGCCCGGGTGACCCCCGGGCCCCCCCCAGAAAGGGCTGTGAAATTTGTCGGGGGGCCCTTTAACCCTTTAACCGAGACCAAAAATTTCCCTTTTGGGCCCACCTAATTGGGAAAGGACGAAAGCTTTTCTCTGACGAAAAATTTTTGTCATAAAGCAGCCATGCCCGCCCCCAAAACCCCGATCGGCCTCCCCGATCGCAACCCTGTAACAAAAAAAGGGCCCGAACAAATTTGGGGGCCTTTTCAACCCTTGGGCAATCGCCAGTATCGCAAACGCCTGCAAAAAATTGGCAAAAGTTTTCCCGGGTTTAGTCGCCCCCGGCGCTTTTTTTCCCCCTCCTCTTTCTTTTCTCTCATCTTTTTTTCCCTTTTTAAATTAAAAATTTCCAAGGGGGAGCAGGGAAAAAAATTTTCCCCAATCGTCCTTTCCCCTATCTTTCCCTAGTTTGGCTTCGTTTTCCCCCCGAAATGGGCCCTCGAAGCAAACATACACTTTTCCCCCTTTTCCCCCGTCGTCCCCCCGGCGCTCTCCTGCGGGACCTTTCTGTCTGCAAAAACCCGTCACCCCCCGCCCTGTTCCACGGAAAAACCGGGCCCGGGGGTGTGGGGGCCCCCCCCCCCGTCCCGAACCCCCGCGGAGGGGGCATTTGGGAAAAAGGGGAGGGGCTAACCACACATCTAACCCGGGGGCCCCCCCCCGACCCCCCCCTCACGAACCTTTAAAAAACCCTTTCTTTAAAAAACACGCCCAAAGCCGAAATAGCCCCCCAGCCTCCCCCGGGGGGACCCCCCCTGCCTTTCCCCGAAAGACTCCCCCCTACTAAAACGCGGCAACCCACCGGCCCCCAAAACACTCCCCTTTTGACCCAAAAAAAATTTGGGGGAAAAGTACAAAGACAAAACATTTACTACCTGGCCCGCGTGGGGGCTTGGGGCCCCCCCCAGGGCTACCCGGATCCGGGGGCCGTTCGCCCAAGCTCACCCTCGTCCCCCGCTGCCCCACGAACCCCGGGTAAGGCCATCAGCACCCCAAAAAGGGGAGGCCCCACCGGCGCAGGCGCGGTGATGGGGCGGGGAACCGCCCTTTCCCGGGACCCTTTTTTTTTTTAGCCCAAATTTCCTGCGATTCGCCCGGGGGGGGGCGGATTTTCCCCGTCTGTCCTGCCGCTGTCCCCCCCGCCCCAGGGGAGATCTCCCAAAAAAGGGCCTCCCTCCCCCCCAAAATGGTGGCCCCCCCGACCGTAAAATTTTCCAGGCCCAAAGGGCCCCCGTTTTCCCCCCCACCGAACCGTCGGGCTAGGGCCCCCGGTTTTATCGGCCCCAGACCGGGCCCGGAAACCCCCCGCTTCCGCGGGGCCCGGTGGGCCCAATTGGATGCCCCCCGGGCCGGGCGCAAGGAAACCCCTGGATTGGGGGGCCCCCCCCCGACCCAAAAGGGGCCCCTGAAAAGGGGGTCCCCTGGCGGGGCGGCGGGGGGCCCCGGGGGTGTAGTCCGGGGTCAGCCTTTTTGGGGGGGGGGTTTCCCGGGGGCCCTTTCGGGCGAAATCCCCTACCCCCAGACAGTTTCGGGCGGGTTTGTGGAGCCCGCGGGCCCCCAGCTCTTTCCCCCGGGGGGGGGCCGGCCCGGGGTCCCCAGCCCACTATCTCCCCCTGCCCCCCCTGCCAAAGCCCGGGGGCCCCCGGGTCCCCGGCCCCAGTGCGGTCATGCGCCCGGGGGGCCGGGCCAAACCGGCCCACTAATCAGGTCCCGGACCGCCTTTCCCAACCCCAAACGGCCCCCGGGGACGCCCCCATGCGGCCCCCAGCGTTCCCTCTTATGTAGCACTGCCCCCCTTAACTTTCCCTGGGGAAACGGCGGCACGGGCGTCCCCTCACACTGCGCCTGTGCCCGGGAAAAAAACTAAAGGGCGGGTAAAGGGGGGGAGCCGATTTTCCCTTTCCCCTTTACTGCCCTCCACCCCCCTTCGGCCGCAAGTTTTCCCCCGGGTTAGCCCGCCCCGCGAGGCGGGTCATGGCGCGCCTCCCCCCGGGGCGTGGCCTGGTCCGGCGGCCCGCTTGGGAAATTTTTTGTCAGCCCGATTTTTTTTTAACATGAAAAGAAATCAGGTTGTGTGCACAATGAGCAGATTTTCCCTTAGAAACAAAAAGTCAGTTGGACTGTTTGGGCAGTTTTTGGCGCTGAATTCTGAGCCGGATTCAGGTGCCCGAATCTGTGTCCAGAATCGGTGTTTCCCAAAACCATTGTGTGAAAAATACATACAGGGGCGTTGCTAGGGTCCTAAAAGATCTGGGGTACGGGCCCTTTATTAGCGGCGTTAATGAACGGACACTGCCCGCCACGCATGAAGTGCATACATGCCAACTCTCCCGTTTTTGGCGGGGGGGTCCCGCTATTTGGGGTCCCCCCCCGCCCTCCGGGGGAGTTGGATTCTCCCGCCACCAGCAGGCGGCGGGGTCCTTTAAATGACCGCGGGCGGAGTAGTGCCGGTGCGTACTCTGGGTGCGCCGGTCGTTCCACAGGCGCCGTTCACACGACGGAACCTCGCTGAGCCAGGGAGGAGGCAGGAGGGGATCGCTCCTCCTGCTCCTCCAACCTGTATGTCCGGCGCCGCTGTGCGCCGTACACACATGTCTGCGTACAGGGGGAAGTGACGCGCGGTGATCCTTACCTGTGGACGTGAGGAGATCGGCGGGGCTGGCCGCTCTGCAGGAGATGGTTTGGTAAGTGGATTTTATTATTTTATTTTTATTAGTTTTTAGGGGGGCACTGTCTGGCTACAATGGGGGATTACCTGGCTACAATGAGGGGTCTACCCTGGACTTTAAATGTTGGGCGTCTACCTGGCTACAATGGGGGCAATACCTGGGGGGGCCCAATGAGGGGGCTCACCTGGTCTAACAATGGGGGGCATACATGGCAACAAGAGGGCACTACCTGCTAACAAGGGGCACATACTGGCTAACATTGGGGGGGCTCTACCTGGCTACAATGGGGGGGCCACTGTTTTTTTTGTTTTTTACCTGGCTACAATGGGGGGCCACACTGGCACAATGGAGGCACTACCTGGCTACTAAAGGGGTACTACCTGGCTCAATGGGCACTATCTGGCTACAATTGGGGGTCTACTGGCAACAATGGAGGCACTACCTGGCTAAATATGGGGGCACTACTTGCTAACATGGGGGCATACCTGGCTATGAGGGGGCACTACCTGGCAAACAATGGGGGCATCTACTGGCACCTGAGGGCCCTCCCCAATTTCACCCTCACCATGTCCCCTCCAAGGTTTCTGCACCGAAATGTGTCAGTCAGCTCAGTTTGACTATGGTTTTTTTCATGTTTGATATTCGATTTTAAATTGACTAATAAATTTACAAGTTATTTTGGACTGACTCCCAGACATTTGAAGTGGGTACTGGTTTTTTTTGCACTCAACATAGGTTCTTTTAGGTACACCTGCACAATTTTTGAAGGAGCTCGACAGGAAGGTATTTCCAAACACTTTGGAGAACATGCCTCAGATCCTTCTGTCCACCATGTAATCCTAGACAGACCTGATATTATTGAGATGAGAGCTCTATGGGGACCCTATTACGTTTCCTGTTTTGAAGACAAATAGTGGTCACACCAAATATTAATTTGATTTAGAATTCTCTATTGTTCATTCACTTTTCATTTTGTTGATAAACATAAACTACTAGAACTTCCATTTCTGAAAGCACTCTTCCTAGCAGCATTTGTTCCATACCTGCCTATAATAAACTTGTTTTTTTTTTTATGGACAGTTTTTTCATTATAGGGGTGGGCGAACAAGGACTAAAAAAAAAGTATTTTCTTTTGCGATTTTTGTAAAGTGAATTATACAAGGGTACTCTCAAAGGAGTTTTGTCAGCATTGTTCAGTCCTCTGCTCCTGGCCTTGTCCTTGTATGTCTGTATGTAAAAAAGATGATTTATTATAAGATCGTCTGGTGTAATGTGATATTTACTCTTTCATAACTGTTCTTTTGGGCCTATATGAAAATAACTAAATGTCAAAGTTATATACTGTACATATAGTAGTAACATAGTTTATAAGACTAAGAAAATAGATACAGTATCTTACAAAAATGAGTACACCCTCACATTTTTGTAAATATTGTATTATATCTTTTCATGTGACAACACTGAAGATATGACACTTTGATACAAAAGCAACAAAAGTGACACCCCTAGGTGAAAATGGAAATATTGTGCCTAAAGTGTCAATAGTTTTTTTGTGTTGCACCTTTAGGGCCTGTACTGCCTGTAATCGCGCAGGCATGGAGGTGCACATAGTGCTTCACAGTTGCCTCTGGAATCTGCTTCCTTGCTTCATGTCTACTTATGGAACTGGTGGATGTTAGAGACCTTTCACTGTTCCACCTTCCATTTTTGGATGCTCCCTAGATGATCAATAGTGTTTAGGGTGGCGATATACTTGGGCTTGGCCATTCCAGCACCTTTACACTCATATCTGTGTGCTTTAGCAAAGCAGTGGTCATCTTGGAGGTGTTTTTTGGGACGTTATAATATTGCTCACGGAAAAATTGAAATTCCCAGTAAAATAACTAATCTTTATTAATATGTATTAAAAAACCCTTAAACAGCAAGTGACCATATAGCATCAATCCAGATGTCCGGGCGCTGGCGCGCTCACTCCTCTGCCAAGTCCCTGCCTTACTTATCATTCTGCGGTCCAGCCGATGTCTCTGCCTCATAGCGCATGCATCCCCGCTCCCTAGGGTGCGCACATGCCGGCATTGTTACATTTAAAGGGCCAGCGCAACGGTGATTCGCTATCACCGGATGCTGTCCTTATTTAAGCCTGCCCCTTCCTGATTCCCTTTCCGGATCGTTACTGCTGTTAGCCTACTGAGAAAGTGTTCCCTGTGTCTTGTTAGTTATACTGTGTACCATACCGTTTGCCTCTATCCCTCAACCATGAACCTTTGCCACCTGTCCTGACCTTCTTACCTGTCCCCGACTATGAGTTTGCCTTTCGTCTTTGTACCACACTACACTTTGACTGCCTCAGGGGAAGCAACCTGGTAGGATTCCCGCCACAGCAAGTACATCCTGCCTTGCGGCAGACTCTGGTAAATGTAGGGACCTGCTTAGATTCCGCTCCCTGGAGTGGCTTATACCACTGCTTGCAGTGGTCCAGTAGATCCACTAATCTTAATCCTGACAGTAAGATCCGGCCATGGATCTTGCCAAGGTGCCTCTGCCGAGCATCGCTGACCTTACCAGCAGTCACAGCAGATTGCGCAACAAGCACAGCAACTTAGCCACCTCTCCACCATGATGGAGCAGCTCCTCACCCTCAGCAGCAGCAGCCATCCACCGTGGCTTCCTCTGCATCATCGGCTCCCGCATTGCCCACCACCCAAGGCTCCGTCCATCTATGCCGACGAAATTCAATGGGGACCCCAAGGCCTGCAGGGCTTTATCACCCAGTGTTCCTTGCATGTGGAACTGATGGGCAGCCAGTTTCCTCCTGAAAGGTCTAAGGTGACTTTTGTGAACAGCCTTCTCTCCAGGAAAGCCCTGGCCTGGGCCACCCTCCTCTGGGACACAAATGACCCGGTCGTGGCCAACCTCTCCACGTTCCTCAGTGAGTTCCGCAGCGTATTTGAGGAACCAGCCCCAGCCTCTTCGCCGAGACCGTCTTGCTGAATGTGGGCCAAAGGAATCTTCTGCGGCCAATTATGCAGCGCAATTCTGAACCCTGGCTTCAGAGTTGTCCAGGAATGATGCGGCATTGACTGTCACCTTTAAGAAAGGCCTCTCCAGCCAGATCAAGGACGCCCTGTCCGCCCGTGATCTCCCTTCTCTGAGTGACCTTATCCGCCTGGCCACTCAGATTGACGTACGCTTCTCAGAAAGACAATAGGATCTTTGTCAAGAGCACTAACCAGCCAGGACACATCACATAACCGTCTTGCTCCGGTACTCCAAAAGCCTCCATTGCAGCCCTCCCTACTGGCCACTGAGGAGGCCATGCAAGCAAACAGAGCCCACCTGGCTCTGCAAGATCTATCGTGATGGCGTGAAGAGAACCTGTGCCTCTACTGTGCCAGCCCTGAACATTTCCACAGGGGCTGTTCGCTTCGTCCTCAGCATCCGGGAAATGTATACACCTAGGCTACATGGAAGAGGTGTCCCTAGGTGTGAGCAATTCCTCTCCTCGCTTGACCATGCCGGTACAAATTGTGTCTGGATCAGGAATCTGGTTCCAAGTTCCAGCTTTCCTGGACTACGGAACAAACGGGAATTTCATGGACGCTGCCCTGGTATCAAGCCGCTAGCCATCTCCTCTGTTAGTGGGGGAGATCCTCAGTGACCCGGTCCAATTTTGTACGGAGCTCTTGTTCCTTCAAGTAGGGACATCCTGGGGTGCAAAAATCGTGTTCCCTAACATCTTGTTTTTATTAGTGGCCTGATCTGGTTAAGGACATTTGTGAATTTGTTGAGTCTTGAACTTCCTGTGCCCGTAACAAGTCGCCTCGGCTCAAGCCAGCAGGTCTGTTACAACCACTACCCATCACCAGCAGCCCTTGGAACCACGTGGCCAAGGATTTTATCACTGCTCTGCCTCCATCCTCCGGTAATACCGTTGTCTGGGTGGCCACAGACCAGTCCTGTAAGATGTTCCATTTTGATCCTCTGCCAGGTCTACACGGTTTGCCAGTTTTTTTTTTTCCAACATATTTTCTATCTGTATGGACTTTCTCGGCATATTGTCTCGGACCGGGGGGTCCAGTTCTTTTCAAGGTTCTGGCGCTCCCTTTGCTCCTAACTACAGCTTAAATTGGACTTTTAATCAGCCTACCACCCACAGACTAACAGGCAAGTTGAGAGTGTCGATCAGGTCCTGGGCAGTTGCTTGCGCCACTTTGTTTCTGCGCATCAAGACGACTGGGCCAACCTGTTACCATGGGCAGAACTTTCTTACAATTCTTTGGATTCAGAGCCTGCCAGCGCCTCTCCCTTTAAATTGTCCAGCATCCCTGACTTCCACTCCCTCTCTCAGTGTCTTCTGAGGTTCCTGCCATGGAGGACCTGGTCCGGGATCTAACGGCCATCTGGGATCAGATGCACCATTCCCTGCAACAGGCGTCTGCTTGTATGAAGACCCAGGCAGACAAAAAGAGGAGATCTCCCCCATCTTTGCTCCTGGAGACAAGTTGTGGTTGTCATCCAGATGTATTCATTTCAAGATACAAACTACGCCCTCGTTTCCTGGGGCCATTCAAGGTGTTGAAACACATCAACTCAGTGGCCTATAAACTAGGGGGTATTGTCACGAGTGCCCCTGCGACTCTCACTCCAGGTCGCAGACTCACCCATGTCCCGCTGGTGAGCGGCGCCGCGACTCGCATGTCGGGCCGCAAGCACGCCTGCTCCTCTGCCCAGTCCCTGCCTTACTTACTCATCTGCACTCCAGCTGACGTCTCTGCCATGCCAGCACTGTTAAATGTAAAGGGCCAGCGCACTGGTGATTCTCTATCACTGGACGCTGTCCTTATTTAAGCTTGTCTTTTCCTGATTCCCTTGCCAGACCTGCTTAGAATTTGCTCCCTGGCAGTTACCACTGCTTGCGGTGGTCCAGTGGATCCCCTACTTCAAATCATTACTATCAATCTGCCAGATGAAGTATGTTATACCCCTATCTTATGTATAACACACCTCACCCTAATTATAAAGTGAGGTAAAAAGGGCCAAGCCAACAGGATAATATATATAAATATAATCGGCTACACCAGAGTAACACTCAGACACACTGCATAGATAAACAGCCTATGAAAATCACATTCCACATGTAAATGATAAACTCACGGTTCTGTAGTCCGTATATGTGAATGACATCACCGCTGCATTTCAAGTAGTTGAAGAGAAACCATAGGACCATGGTGATGGTGCACTCCTAATTATGATCCTATCTCAGGTGGAGCACTCGACACAACAGGGACGACCCCTCCTCTCAACAACTCTCCCTAAAATAGACCACCACAGTCAATAGAAATGATAGATATCTACTCCCAGATGTCAAATAATAGATCTATAGTCCCAGATGGTAATAGTTGATCAATAGTCCCGATGTGTTTCCCCACTCATTGGTTCGTCAGGGGACCAAACAGTTTGATGATAAATCAGTACCAAGTTCCAAAATGCATGGATGATAGCCACCATCATGAGGGCCGTGGCAGCATCATCATGCTTTGGCCCTGATAATGGTGACTACCATCCACTATTTTCATGGTCACTTGCTATATAAAGGTTTTATAATGCATATCAATAAAGATTAATTATTTTACTGGGAATTAAAATTTTCCCATGGCTGTTTAAGGATTCTTGGTGTTCTATATTTTTTTCTTAGTGAGCTGTAGATCGTTACTATATTGGAATATTGCCCTGCAGCCCTATTTCCAAAGATAGGGGATAATGCTCTACTTCGGTATGTCACAGTACTTGTTGGCATTCGTGGTTCCCTCAGTGAACTGTGGCTCCTCACAGCCAGCAGGACTCATGCAGCCCCAAACCATGACACTCCCCCCACCATGCTTGACTATAGGCAAGACACACTTGTCTTTGTACTCTTCACCTAGTTGCCGCTGCACATGCTTGACACCAGTTAAACCAAATACATTTATCTTGGTTTCATCAGACCACAGCACATGGTTCGAGTAATCCTTGTCTATAGTCTGCTTGCTTTGAGCAAACTGTTTGTGGGCTTTCCTGTGCAACATCTTTAGAAGAGGCTTTCTTCTGGGGCGACAGCCATGCAGACCAATTTGATTAAGCGCGCAGCATATAGTCTGAGCAATAACAGGCTGACCCTCCACCCCTTTAACCTCCATTAACAATGCTGGCAGCACTCATACGTCTATTTTTAAAAAACAATCTCTTGATATGATGCTGAGCATGTGCAGTCAACTTCTTTGGTCAAACATGGAGAGGCCTGTTCTGAGTGAAACCTGTTTTGTTAAACCACTGTATGGTCTTGGCCACCATGCTGCAGCTCAGTTTCAGGGTGTTAGAAATCTTCTTATAGTCTAAGTCATCTTTATGTAGAGCAACAATTCTTTCTTTTAGAATATCAGAGAGAACATCATTCTTTGCCATGAGGTGCCATATTGTACTTCCAGTGACCATTATGAGAGAGTGTGAGAGTGATAACACCAAATTTAACACATCTGTTCCCCATTGACACCTGAAAGCTTGTAACACTAATGAGTCACATGACACCGAAGAGTGGAAATGAAAAATTGGGTACATTTGGTCCATTTCTATTTAGGGGTGTACACACTTTTGTTGCCAACAGTTTAGACATTGTGTGTTATGACTGTCTACAGTATCTATCCAGTTGTCCATGATCCTTCATTACATAAAAGCTAAATTTTCTGATTTAAGATATATTTTTTGTTGACTTGTTAACTAGGGCAATCCAAATAAATCCTGAAATCAACAATCATTTACAGAAGTCTAGTAACCACAACTTGTAATATTATTTACTCAAGAGAAGCATTCAAGCCCCTTTTACACCATTTCAATTAATGAACACAAGTTCCTCTGGAAGAGATGTCCATAGTTTCACTGCTCTTACAGCAAAGAATCCCTTTCTAGTATATGTTGGTGAGAACTTTTTTCCTCTAGAATTTGTGGCTGTCCTCCTTTGATAATCACAGTCCAGGATATGAATAGATTTGACTGTTCTCTATGCTTACTTTTGATGTGCATAAGTCAGCAATAACATTAAAGAGTTGTACACATTTTATTTATTTTTTTATTAATTTATACTGTGGCTGCAGTAAAAAAAAAAAAAACCTGATACACACCGCTATCCTCACCCCCTCTCCAGTGCTGTTGAGGTCTGCCATCTCCATCAGTCTTCTGTTTTCTTCCTGGAGCTAGAAGTTACAACTTTCAGAACCCTTCACTTTTGAATGGTAATTTCAGGAAGTGTCACATGACCATTTCAGACAATCAGCAGCTGAAGCAGTCACGTGAGTTTTTCTAACACCACCATTAAGATGTGAAGGGCTCTGAATGGTGATCTCAGCCATACATGTGATTGTTGCAGCCGTTCTGGAATTCAAGTGGAAAACTCCTTTAACACCACTGACAAATGGAATGAATAACATTTTATTGTGAACAGTGATGCTCAAATAGCCCTTTTTTGGTTTAAGAGTAGTATAGCCAAAGTAGTCACAGTATTCATGTTCGAGATGTAAAATATATTCCCCATAGAGACATTTGGGACGTGTTTTTGGACCTTGTAAAAGCACCTGCAGCAGCCATTTGCCTCCATGGTACTGGATGTAATGCATACAGTGATGGAAAGTCAGAAGTAAAAGCCTCGTTACCCTCAGATTACCAATTGTGTGTCTGAAGTTATTTAACTGCCGGTGAACCACAAGTCCCATACCACACTGCCCCCTGAAATATAAAAGAACTCTGGTAAGTATGTTTGCTACGGGCAATGGGAAGATGCAGTTTGGGCCCCACCATAGCCACCCCTATCATCATCCGTTACACAAGCTGAAACTGATATGTGGCTGACTCCATACAAACTAAAGACAGGCATGGTCACATGTGGCAATGGGTCCTACCTGCTGACTGCGCTTTCTCATTGTCAACTTACACATGTACTTTGCCTGGCACAGGTGAGGAACCTGGTATTACAACATTTTCGAGCAAGATTATCAAGTTTCTAGTCAATGCTGGAAAATGCCAAGCAAGTCTATTTGCACTTTTGTCATTCCCGTCCAGCCACATTTTGTTTGGCAGATGTAAAGCAACAATGCTGATTGCTTCTCAACTGATTCATTTGTGACTTCCCTATATATTAGAATTCCACTTTATACTGTATATACCATAGAGGCACTGTCAGCAACAGAGTGCTATCATGGAATGCCAGATGTTGTATGCAAGTAGTAGGTGAGCTGAGTTTGGATACTTCACAAATGTAGAGTGGTTAACTATTTCGGATGTGTGTTGTATTTTTTCCCCCTTTGAGTAAGCAATAAAATGGTCAGTCATGATCAGGGAGTCATCAGTGGCACCATTGTTATTATTTGTCTGCTTGGATAAATGATGTTGGGACTCAGGAACAGTGTAGTGTCACCAAAGGTGAAGGAAGTACTAGCATTCGCTTCCACTCCAGCTCACTAATATATGACACTATGTCGGAGTGCTTTGGGTAAGTAAGGGAAACATCCTGTCCAACTGCTGTCTCCATCCTTGTGCAAAGAACGAAGGAAGAAAATTAAAAGAGCGTGATAGTGCAGATCTAGATGAAAGGGCCTTGTTCTAGACTTGGTCTAGATGAAGGGCAAAGGACTTGGTCACCACTGCATACCAAAGACACTGACCAAGAACAGGAGGGGCAGCAAGATGACTCTTTGTGCCGATTTCTTCAGAGAAGTAAATTGTGGTGGATTTTACCAGCGATACACAGGAGTACACAATAGTACACAACACACTGATGCACCCTTATTTGGGGTCTGTATTCCTGCCTTGAAGCATAGCAAGCGGAGCACAATTGAGATTAATTTTTTTCATAACCTGACTGCCTTTTTCTTCTGTGGTTTCTATTCTAGCCTCACAGCATACATAGGTGAGCACAACTATGGTGGATTTTTAGAGTGTTACACAACAGTCAATTAAAGTGTACTTTTAGAGCTGTACACAGCAGTCAGTAGATTTGAAGTTAAATTGGATTTTTATAACAGTATTTGGCAGGTAATTGTGCTTTATTTATGTGGTGGTACATGGCTGTGAATTACAATTGGATTTTCTAGCAATGCACACCAATGCACAGCTAACACACCTAGAGGCATCCGTCTCTGTAATGCCTATTCCTGCCTTCTAGCACACAATGCTAATCACAATTGTGGTAGATTTTTCTTTTTCACCTTCTTGTGTATCAATTCATGTCTTGTAGCATACAGTGCTGATCACAATGGTGCTGTATTTTGCTATCAGTAAGTAACAGTACATAGTTAACACAGCAGTATCCTTATGACAGCCTAACACATTGGATGGGACCTAATATCAAGTGAAGCAGACTTCAAAAAAGATTCCTGCTTATGTCTAAGATGAACGATAAATTTCCTAATTTTGTTCTGTCTAGCTGCCTGCTGATTGGTTGGCTAGCATTTTATGGATATGATATTCGATTTTCCTATGAATTCTACCAAATCTGGTTTGCCCCAAACCAAATAAAAACATGAGTATTTGGGTCAAGTTTGACTGTGACCCGAATTTGAAGCACAACACTTCTGAAAGAATGGCTTCTGTCAACAAGTGGGGTAGTGTGTAAATTTGTCACGTTAAAAGCTGTGTTGCAAGCATAAGCATCTGAGTGACTACACAAGGGCCAAATCATAATTAGATGACATTGTTAAAGCAGCTCTGATAGGGCAAGTCATGTGTGTATTGGTTAGCACCTACAAAAAGTGATCTAAAGATAAACAACCAAGAAACTGGGGGTGGGTTCAAGGGAGATCAATTCTTATGAATTCAAATGAGGAATTAAGAATAGCTCAGCTGGTCCAATCCCACAGAACAACTGAAAATTTTAATGCTGGCTATAATGAAAAGGTTTTAGAGCAAACTATGCATGACAACTTGATGTGTGTGGGATAGCTTATTTATGTTAACCAACCTCAACTGGCCAGAAACAACTGCAATGGACATAAGGATCAGATTTGCACTATGGAGTAAGTGAAGAAGATGGCCTCAACTGAGAAATCTTTTCATTATGTAAATAGTCAGATACATGGAGATCGTATGCCTGAAAAAAATATGGCACCAGGATGAAGGTAAACCTTGTAATCTGTCATTTATCTGGTTACTCTGATATGTAACTATAAAACATACTACTTACATAAACATCGTTGAAGCCTATTAAAAATGTGGATAAATACTTCAAGGTCTTGACCTGCAAATTCCCTAGATTTCCATGCAATCAAACATCTGTGGGTTGTGTTGGAAAGACAATTTGAATGCATGGTGGCCTCATCTTTTAATTTACAGGATTTAAATGATCTGCTGCAAACATTTGTGTACCATTGCATAAAGAGGAGAATCTGCACAGAATTAAGTTGTAAAGTTTTGGCTGATCAGTGTAGTTATACATAAAATGTTATTAGGTCACTCCTCAGCCATCTTCACTCCAGTGTTAATCTTTCTATGTACTGTAGTTTACCCATTTCATTTCTTACTCTCATTGCCCGACTTTAACCCCCAGCTCAGGTAAATAATTTCACTGCACACGAACTAGGATGCATTTAGAAATATAAAGATTTATCTAGAGCTTAACCCCCAGCTCTTCCATGTCTGTCTTGCGCACTGCTGGTCAGTTAAGCTTACAGTATTCCATGTGTGGTCTAATTAAAGATTTGTACACCGATAGAATTAAGTTTGTGCCATGTGGATAAATGTCCCTTTTTTGCAATGCATGTTCTTTGGAGCTACCTGATACTGGATGCTATAGTTAAAGGGGTTTTCTCACCATGCTGTTTCACAGATCCTGCTCTTCACAGGCAGCTTCAGGCTCATACGTCCTGGTCAAGCTGTGGGGAGTTCTACATTAGTGATTTGCATATCAGCTTTGCTATCCTTGGCTGAGTCTGTTACAGTAAAATAAATGTTTGGGGGTTTAAAACCCAAGGGTGCACAAGGCCAGAGCTTAAAGGGTTAAATTTTGTCAGTAACAAGATAAAAAGCTCCTTTCATTTTTAATGATACACTCAGCGGGGGAGTGACGTCCCATGGTTGGACGGGCAGCTGAGCAAAAGAGAAGGGGGGGGTCAGCAACCTAAGAAACCATCTGTGTAAAGGCAGGAAATAAAATCACCTATAACTCCCAAGCAAAGCAAAATTAAAACAGCAATGTATTTGGTAGTAATCTTTATTCACCTTTGCCTTCATGTTTAAAGCTAATCAATGTGGGGAGAATACCTGTTTAAGTATGTTGTTGCCTAAAATTCCGAAGCGCTTTTTCATGTCAGTTTAACACAGTTTTCATTATTAGTTTTCCTCATTGTTTAAGTCCATCTTATGGTATTTTGTTCAGTGAATAATCTTTTTCGCAAAAAATAATATAACAAAATATTTTATTCCTATATCATTTAAAATAAAATGAAATTAAATGAAATTAAATGTAAATATAAAATAACACTTCAGTATTTTTTTATTCATTTGCTTTTTATCTTCATTGTATGGATTGTACTAAAATATCTATAACAAGTATAAATGGCTTCTAAAAGGTATTCTACTAAGAGTAAACATCTGGCTATGGATTGTTGTCTAATGAGGCTTATGTCACACATCTTGGGGACATGGGAGTTACCCAAAAATTTCACTCTTCTGCCTGACATTTTTTTTTTAACTATGACAGTCAAGAAGTGGAATAAAAAAAAGGAACACTGTTTTAGTTTTAAAAGTGTTGATGTTATCAACTGTTAACCAACATCAAATAAAAAATAATAAAAAAAAAAAAAAAAAATATAATTGTGTGGTGTGTTTAAAATATCCTTTAAATTTCCAAAGGTAATAAAAAAGAAAGGGTGCCGTGCGACAGCTCTGATTAGGAGCTCCCAAAAAATAGAAAAGAGAAAAAAACCCGGCACTCTCAGAAATTTTTAGGCAAATAGTAGCTTATTCCCCAGCCACAAAAGGAGTTTAGCCCCTTTTCACAGAGAGGGTTGACAAAACAAATTTCTGAGGATGCCGTGATTTTTCCATATTTATATAATAATATTTTAAAAATATATAAATATTATAAAATTATATAATTAAAAAGACAAAAGGAGAAACAAGGGGGG
>JAODAL010015239.1:0-84592 GCA_025379985.1 Phyllomedusa bahiana
ATCGACTATCGAAAATCGTTAGTAACTGCCGATATGACTTCAAAAAGTGACGATAGTCAACATAATCGCTCATCACTATGCAAGACAGCATTAAAAAGTTGGAGAATGATATAATCTCCATGAAAAAACAGAAATTTTTGCGAGATACTTGTGACTATGAGCTGAATGAGGTCTACACCTGGAGAAAAGGTCACAATAGTGACACCCCGAGATCTATCCTGAGAAGTCATGGCTACCGCAGGGAGAGAACATGGTCCAGACGAGTCAGCTTTTCAGAGGTGAATTCCTCACGTAATGACTCCTCAGCTGCATCGGATAATTCCCTGGAAATGGACTCGACTAGTTCAGACACTAATTACAGGAGGCAACTATCGGAACATATGTCACAAGACTTATCTCAGGATCCCATCAGTTCTTACAATCAACGATTCAACAGAGGCGGTTCAAAAAACGCACGAGGCGGGTGGGGAAAAGGCATAATACAAAGAAATCTACAAATGATCCCATGGACACTCCGACGAGAACGGAGAACATAAGCCCGGTCATTAATCTATCCGCACAAATATTAACAGAGGATCAAGTCTGCATACTATCGAGGGGCTTAAATTTTGCACCGTCTAACGACTTTGACTTGTACAATACGCTCATGGATGTGAACAAATTTGCAAGACTCGTCACCCTGAAAAATCATTTCTCTGTTGTAGGCAACCAAGAGCTCAGTTCCGGGACATCTAACGCTAATTATGATATTAAAGCAACTAGTAGTTTACCTCCTATTTTGCCTTTTGCAGAACTGTCCAATGTAGCCTCACTTAGATCCCTCTTGTCCGAGTCAATAATAGCTAATGAAGATCCCATCAACTTCAAATACAAAAATGATAGGTTTAACCCCATAAATTCACGACCAGTAGGTTTAGACATCTTCCAGGAAAGAGTAGAAAGGGACCTAACAGCACTATATTCTCGTACAAAAGAAAGAAAAAAATCTTTAAATATCACCCCTAAAGAACGTATAGCTATTTCAGAAATCCAAAACAATCAGGAATTAATTATACATGCCGCGGATAAGGGAGGCTCGATAGTAATTCTCGATAAAGCACTCTATTTGAGGGAGAATTTAGCGATGCTACAGGACTCCGACATCTATTCTGTTCTTAATAGGGATCCTACCAATGAATACAACGGTATATTACATGCTTTACTTAATAAGGGGGTCTCCCTCGGTATCTTCTCTCAGGCATCAGCTGAACATCTAAATGTAGAGAATCCTATAGTGCCAATTTTCCACTCCCTACCGAAAGTCCATAAGGGGATTTTCCCCCCTCCCTTTCCCAAACCCCATTGTGGCGGTTATAGGCTCCCTAAACGAGTTGCTGGGTTTATGGGTAGATCGTATCCTGCAACCTCTGGTAACCAGCTCACCTGGCTATCTTCGCGATATGAAACACCTGATCAACAGTATCGAACAACTACCCTGGAAGTCTCATTATAGTTGGGTGTCGTGCGATGTGGTGGGATTGTATCCCTGCATGCCGCACGTCATCACACTTTCCTGTTTGAATCATCATCTTAACAAATACAGCGATTTATCCCATAATAAGCGGGGTTATGTTGTAGAGGTAGTAGAGTACTTCCTCTCACATTTAATATTTCATGTTTTGACTACGGTACATACTTTTACAAAAACGGGGTGCTCCTATGGGAGCTCGTTTTTTCTCCCTCCCCTGGCCGGCATTTTCATTTCGGTCTGGAAGGAGAGATACATCTTCTCGGACTCCAGCTCCTTCTCCCCCCCACATCATCTGGTATGGAAGGTACATTGATGACCTTCTGATGGTGTGGGGGGGGGGGGGGCGGTACAACAGGCTTTACAGTTTGTGGAAAGCATTAATAATAACAACATGAACCTCAAATTCACTTTCCAAAACCACATTAATGCCATATCCTTCTTGGATGTAACCTTAATAGGATGTTCAGAGGAATGTATCAAGATCACTCCATATAGAAAGCCCACTGCACGCAATCTTTGTTGCGTTCAGACTCCTGTCATCCACGGTATGTCGTGGTAACATTCCATATGGAGAATTGGTCCGTATGAGAAGATGTTGTACGGAAGATTCTCAGTACCGGCAAGTAGAACAGGAAACTTGTGCTAGACTAAGGGAACGCACTAATGCATCAACTAACTCAAAGTAGAGTCAAACGTTATGGATAGAAAAAATTTTTGTTGCAGACGTTCCAAAAAAGAGTAGCACTAATGATCTCATTACATTTTCCACAACTTACAGGTTGCAATACAAAGAAATTGTTAAAATCATTAGAAACCATCTTCCTTTACTGTATACTAATCCGGAGCTACAAAAAATCTTACAATGCAACACACGTTACGTGCCCAGAAAAGCACCCACATTAGGTTCCCTGCTGTCATCTAGCTTTTTTTCCTATTCCACCTCATTTCAAAAAAATTGGCTTAGTTCAATAGGTTTTTACGGCTGTGGTCATACTCAGTGTACAGCCTGCAAGTATGTTTCGAAAACTAAAACTTTTGAATCCTTTGCAACAAAAAAGGTCTACAAAATCAAACAGTTTATTAACTGTAATAGTAAATTTGTAATTTACCTTATAGCTTGCAATACTTGAAGGCTTCAATACGTGGGTTGTACCGAGGGCCGCTAAAAATAAGAATCAGGAGACCCCCTCTCCCATGCTCTGAGAAGTGACCTCTTTAAATGCTCAAGTGTATCTAAACATTTTCAAGAGGTGCACGGGGGCGATCTACATTCATTCAGCTTCTGTGCTGTAGAAAAGGTGACACAGGCACCAAGAGGCGGTGATCTTCACCGTAAGCTTTTAGCTAGGGAATCCATGTGGATTTTCAAACTGGGTACGAGAATCCCCGCAGGTTTGAATATTCTACAGGATATTACCTACCATTACTGATCTGTCTTTGAAGCCCGTACTAATATATATAGATTGGCACTATGTTACTTAGTTTTAGAAAGTTGTGTGTTTAAAGTTTTTACATTGTTACTTGGTTGAGAGGATAATACGTCATAGGGGTCGTGCACTTCCCCCTTTAGATCATGTGACTCCCTGGAGTATCATTATATATAGAAAGCACCAACAGTTTCAACTTAGGTGACCACGAATAAGGACTTACCTCCGAAACGCGTCGGTCTATAATGGCTAACAATGGTGTCATATAAGCGTTAAAGGCATCACCACTCTCCATGTACTGCATTTTAACGAATTGAAAATAAAGCATTGGAATTGTTATCCTGAAACGATTCAGTGTCTCGGACGAAGCTGGCTGCACTTTCTTAATTGCTGTCTTGCATTGGGTGAGGAGTCCGCCCTGCCGTGCTCCCGAGGTCTGGACGCTATCAATGGATGGGTGAGCTGAGCGTCTACATTTTGTTTAAACATAGAGGTGAGGTGCAATGTACTTTAGACGCCATTTATAATCGCAAACCTCTTTCATACATTCAGGCGCATTAAATACTGAAAATGAGAGGTGATAATTCACTTGAAACCGTCTTTTTTCATACAAGCAGTTTTGTACAGCATCCTTTTAGAGGCCAACTAATAAAGACATCTTGATCTGTATGCCCTGTTGGGGGTATGGATGTTATCAAGTTTGAACTGGCACATTCGTGTATTAAATTGATTAAATTAGCGGCACTAAAATGATGCTCAGGCAACAGTTCCTTTTCAAAAGGGGTTGCTTGATGAAACTGCAGCTGCAAAGTGAATCTATCATTCCTAGTAAATTTTTGTACTCACCCTTCATGTGTTTAGTGAGAGCAGTGTGGTGGCTTAGCGGTTACCACTGATTCCTTGAAGCACTGTGGTCCTGGGTTCAAATCTGGCCAAGGACATCTACATGAAGTTTGTAAGTACTCCCCCTGTTTTTGTAGGTTTCCTCCAACACTCAAAACAACCACATTCATAGTTTAGATATTGATACCAAATGGGGATGGAAACCAATGTGACTACAGCACTGTGGAATGTGTCTGGGTTATATAAAATCAATAATTAACTAGTAATTTTATTTATGACCCAGTGTCAACTGCTATTTGTTTCAGCAGTTTTACCCCCTTTATGTCTAATTTGTCAGTTTTTTTTTAGTTCAGCTCCAGAAGGGGTGGATACTATCTCCTCTGATGTTATCCCACACTAGGGATTAGGGGTTGCAATTTACTTGTTCAAAGAAGGCATAGCTCTACAAAGATACATAAGCTATTTTTGACATGCTCTCACTGCTCCACCAAGAGCTCCTTTCTCCTAGATCTGGCAGACAAGGGTAAGTGTACCTACACTCTTTTTCTCCCCCATCCCAGAGTTTTATTAATATTTTATGAAAAAAAACTGTGTTTTATGCTAACAAAATAGGCTTTATGCCTTTGTGTGTACTTCATCAGGCTATTATATATATATATACATGCAGTACATATATATTTGTCCACATATATTTGTTGTGGGCTGCAACAGTTAATAGTAGTGTAGAGCTCTAAACAGCGGTTGAAAATGGTTGAATGTATATATTTTCAGAAACCTGGTGAGGTAAAAGGCACGTTTTTTTCATTAAATGTTATTAAAATCTAAAAAGCCTTTGAAGTCAAAAATTGTATTCTTGCATTGCTCTTTGGGATCTGCACTTGAAACTCCGTGGTCAATCACAGGATGGAATAGAAAAATACATAAATATATATATTGCTATGTTGATTTTGCTTTTTTTCAGGAGATAAAGAAGATTTTATATCCTCTTAGTGTACACAAGTTTCTCTGGTTACTGACCACTTCTTCTTGCTCTCTCTTATCTCTCACTGCTCTAAGTTGTCATCAGTCTGACTATGGTGAGTTTACTTGAAGTAAAGACAAGTTTTAAGCATTAGAGCTCTGTACACTTGTACACTGCTATAGAACCACACACAGTCTGACCAGGACGTGTGAGTCGGAAGCTGCCTGTGGCTTTGTGAAACTGCATGGTGAGAACACCCTTTTAAGAGGGAGCGGTTTGACTCAAATGGGCCACAGCATGAATGAGCCACAACAGTTGCTGTAGGGGTTAATATTTTTTATTTTACAGGAGTCACAGACAGAAATGTTTAAGCCATGAAAAAGGGAGCTCTGATTGGTTGCTATAGAAAACAAAGAAAATCATACACCTAGACAATTTGCATACATGAGACCCTTAGAAAGAATGAAATCTTCCTCTACATAGCTACTTTCCTGTCTGCAACTGCACAGCTTTACCCTTGTTCACTTCACAAGAAAAAGCAGTAAAAATTATTTGACTCTTTCAGGAACTGCTGAAGTACAGAAAAGCTTGAAAGGAGGATTTTTATGCCACTGGCTATTAACCAGGCAAAGTTCATAACCTCACTTTATAAATGTACGTGATCCCTCAATGAAATGAATCAGGATGCAGCAAGACAGCAGTCATAGGTGCCATTTGGTCATAGTCACCATTCTGCATAGTAATGATGACACTATAATATGTTAGAGAAAGTTTATCTACTAAGCCAGGGAATCCAGAAAAAAGGGTTTGTTGAATATAATCTTGGTAAAGCACCTTAAATAGTTGTCTATGACAAAGGAACAAATACTATATGCTGTTCTGTGCAATGTACTAGGATATTCTAATTTTTTGAGATGCACTAGTACCAAAACATTACCAATGAGCAGATGGCACAGGTAATGATGAAGGGATCTACCACCCCTATACCATAGAAGAAGAGACTGTTACATAAAGGAAAGCTATTCTCCCATAACAGATTCTTACAGGCTGTAGATTTGGGCTATGTTCACACGGCTTAACTGCGGGACGTAATTACGCCCCGCAATTACGCTGTGTGGATGGGGGCGGGAGCGGGGAGTGGAGCGGGGGGACCGGCACTTCAGCCGGCCCCATTGATTGCATTACCAGCGGCGCGTATACGCCGCTGGTAATTCACATTGTCAAGAAAACTACATATACAAAACTCAGCGCCTTAAGGCTAAAATATAACTTTTAATGTAATTTGCTGATAAAAGAGGACCTAAACTAGTCCTACAAAATCCCTAGAATTGAAAACTAAGGAAAAGTGGGGATACCGCCCTGAAGAAGGGCGACCCACTCAGGAACCTACCCCTAAAGAAACCCATAACAGCCCCTACTCTACACAATACAAAAAGGGAAAACCATAAGAATTGTGACCCACTAGTGAAAAACTAAACACAAACACCACACTAGACAAATGAAGAAATATATACATATAATGGGGATGCTATAATAAATACGCATAGTAATATATGCTGAATATCATATTCCAATGTATTCCATATGTATTTTACTTTTGCGTTCCGACGCGTTTCCTCCCGAATAAGATAATGGATCGGGTTCATCAGGGAACATACATCAAAATATAGCAAAGAAGTTGCATACAGGTAACAACTTACGTCCCTTTAACAAAAGTCACCAATAGACAATGAGCGGTAGCGTTGCCTGATAGCAGATGTTGCGGTCCATGATATGGGATACAAGGCAAGGTAGCGGGTAGGCAAGAAGTGAAATGACAACAAACGTAGTATAAGTAACAGAAATGTAATTACTCACCAGCTGCAGGACACATGAACAGACGTAGGGTCTACAGGAAAGCAGTGCGCATGCGCCGGAACTACCTGCGCATGCGCAAATGGTGTGATACCCCGGGGAACTACAAAGATGGCGTTCTAATGTGAAGAGGTGATAAGCGCATCCGCGGTATAGGCGCGCATGCGCAGAGAGAAGAACGGCACCTCAATGCAGGAATAAGCAGCGATTAGTGAATATGCTATATACAGCAATACTCAGTATGTCCCGAATTGGCAAAGTGCCGGAAGGAGTTGCTCTGCAGAGAGGAGGTGTATCCAATGATGCTAATAAAGAAAAACACAATTTAAAATAACATACAAGATATATGTGGCCTATAGAAATAAAAAGAGTTTTCCATATATAGACACTTAGAATAATATAAATGAATACATAAGATGAAGTGATAAATTATTATAGTTATGTAAATATAAATGGAAGATATGGTACAGGCTAATACTTTCCTCTAAATAAAGGATATAAAGCTTATAGAGTCATTGATGCCAAACGGATGTACAGTTTTGAGGCAAAAAATCCAGTTGGCCTCGCGTTGATTACGGATCAAAATATGGCCCATTTTAAGCCGTGTGAACATGGCCTTACACTTTTAAATTTGATATGGAAATGTGTTTAGCAGTGTAAGATTGCTGCTGAGCTGATCTCCATTTACGAGATTCACTGGTGACAGGTATAGTACTAGGAGACTGGTGCAATGCAAATGTAGTTCCCATATTCAAAAAGAGCTGTAGGTCTTGCCCAGGTAATTATATACCAGTAAGCTAAACATTTGTGGGAAAGCTACATATGCGTATTTGCATCTGGGTACTCAACATCTGCAGGCATCATATCTCCTAGAGGGAGAAAAACTCGGAGAATTGCTAGTTGAGAAGGATCTGGGTGTACTTGTTGATCATAAACTATATTAAAGCATACAATGTCAATCAGCTGCCTCTAAGGCAAGCATGGGTTCAACCTCATTTAGAATATGCAGTTCAGTTCTAAGAACCAGTTCAGGATGTACTGGAGTTAAAGAAAGTACAAAGAAGAGCAATCAAACTGATAGAGGGGATAGAGCATCTGTTATGTAAAAAGGTTAAAACAGTTAAACTTATTTAGCGTTGAGAAGAGACGCCAATAGGGAGATATGATTAAATTGTATAGTATATTAAAGGGGAAGTATCGCTTCCTTAGTTCGGCTGATTCACACTACTCTCAGCTTCTCAACTCTGGAAATGCAGGGGCGTTTCTTCCCTTCCCAGCTGGGTAAAATCATCCTCCCTTCACAGTGCATGCTGGCTCCTGAGACTTCCCCTCCCCCCCTCTGAGTCCACATGTCACTGTGTCTTTCCCTATGAAGTCTTATTTGTAAGAGCTGTATACATACCACAGGCTGCATTCAATCTAGACTGAGCAACTGAACTCTTCTCCTCTCACAGCTGGAGATGCTCTATGAACGGCACAGATCTCGCTTCTATGCAGGAGAGTTAGGCACCGGGACAAAACTGTTATGTTTTCTCATTGTAGAATCTGTTGCAGTCTGTTTCTGCTGGGTGTGGAGAGAGAAAATGCTATGGCCCCTAACTCTGAGTCAGGCAGGGATCGACACAAATTGTGCTATTTCCTGATTGTGTAAGCCCTTCAGTATAATTCTGTTTCTTCTGCCTGTATAAAGTGAAAATGTGACGGTCCCTTACTCTGAGTGAGAGACACAGCTCCGTGAATTCGACCGGGGGCTGTACAGAATGTAAATGAGCTGTCAGCTAGTGAAATGCAAGGAGGAGGGATCCGGACAGATTCGACCAGGACTGAAAATCAGTGTAAACAAAAACACAAGTTAAGGAATACTGTGAATACAAGACAGCTTTGCTAATGACATCCAATTGCAAAGTTGCTTGTTTTCACTGTCCCCTTATTCTGAAGACCATTTAATGAAATAATAAAACCCATTTAAGTATATACTGTAGGTGGCCCCTACAAAAAGTATGGAAAAAGCTGCTTCACATAAAAACCCCCTCAAACGAGAAGGAGAGAGAAAAAAAGGCTCAGTCTCCATGGGGCGACAAGCATAGACGTATTTTTAGGGGGATGGGGCGGAGGGGACTGTTCCCCCCCACGTTTATCTGGGTGGGGGAAGGGCCCCCACACTTTTTAGCCACTTCAATAAAAAATAATCCATATGAAAGTGGGGGAGGGCAAAGCACAGAGGAGGAAGAAGTTAACCCTTTTTCTCCTATATTTCTGTGCATCTTTGAGGGACAGAGTAGGTAGCAGCCTCAAGTGTCAGTGCAGAGTGAGAGCAGCGCTGATTGGTAGAGCAGGAGTCAGCAGGGGCTGCTTCACCAATCAGAACAGGAAACTGATTGACATTATATCCTATGTGAAATCAGTGTTGTCATTTAGAGGACACTGATTTTACTCGAGTATTTTCCCCACATACTGTCAGCACCTACAAAGAATTCTTCAAGGTATTTTACGCACTAACAGCACTAAAGGACAGGAGGCAGAAATCTGCCTCGGGCAGTCTGGGTCATTTGCTCGTTGGAATTTTTCGTTTGCAAGTGCCGAATTTCAAACAAGCAAACAACACTGTCAGTGCCCGAAAACTGTCATGTGAGTAGTGTGTAGTGTATCTTTATTCAATATATTTATATGTACACATACAATTTCCAGGGTACCTTGTTTAATGTAGTTTCTGGGGTACAGTGTGTAATGTAATAATCTCTGGGGTATGGTGTGATATAATCTCTGTTGTACATTGTGTAATGTAATAATCTCTGGGCTATGGTGTGATATAATCTCTGTTTTACAGTGTGTAATGTAATCTCTGGGATATGGTGAATAATGCAGTAATGTCTGGGATGCGGTATATAAACTAATCACTGGGGTACAGTGAGCAATGTAATGTAATCTCTGGGGTACAGTGTGTAATGTTATCTTTGGGGTATGGTGTAATGTAACCACTGAGTAATGTAGTTCATTTCTAGGGTTCAGTGTGTAATATTATACATTTTTGGGGTACAGTAAATGATATTATCTCTTCAGTACACTGTGCAATTCAGTTATAAGGTGCAGTTAGAAATGTAATTTCTGTGGCTTCCATGTGTAATATAATTTCTGGGGTGCAGTGAGTCATGTCATTTCTGGTGTATGGTAGCAATAAAATACATTTTGGGGTACAGTATGTGACATAAGTGATTCCTTGGGGTACAGCGATATTGGGTTCTTTTATTTTCCTAATTCTGTTGTGTGTATTACAAATTCAATGGAGAAGTGATGGGGGTTGGGAGGGGTTAAGCGAAATTTGCTGCATTGCCCAGCATTTTTTATTTCTATGTAGAGGGGGAAATATATTTGTAATTGCCGGTCACCTTCTCATGCCAAGGACTGCTTTTTAGTCCAGTCCCAGCACTGAAATCAGTAATTTATCAACTGGCCAGTATTAAGTCAATAGAGTGACAACAACTACTTACTATTAGTGACTTCAAAATAGGCATAGAATCTGTATAATTGATATACTATAATATACAGAATCACCAAAGAAATGTTTCGAGGCGCCATAATAGTGAATCTAAATATGTATCGTGACGTTCCACTTCTTTATTGATTATTTACTACTTAACTATGACAGTTTTAACCATGCAGGGAATCGTAAAACTTAGCCACTCATAACCTTACAGATTGTACCAAAAGTGTTTGGCGTACGGGCACCGTCCGGACCTGCTGGGGGTGCTCACAGCGCTACCCCAGACCTCCTAGCTGTGTTAGAGGGGGCGCTTCGCTGCAGGGAGAGGAAGGGAAAGAAAGGGAAGGAAGAGAAAGGGAGAGGGAAAGAGAGGGAAGGGAGGGGAGAGGAGGGAAAATTGCCCCTCACTTTTTGAACCAAATTTACGCCTATGGCGACAAGCCTTAACATAAGAACGATGAATCTGTGGATTAGCTACCTCAAGAGCTGATCACAGCAAGTACAGTTGAAGACTTCAAGAGAGGCTTAGGCAAGTACTTATAACAAAATAATATACATACTTATGTATCGTTATAAAGTGATCCATCTAATATGATTTTGGATAAGCGGATGAAATATTCATTTTTATAGGACACATTAGGATAATTTCAATGATTAATAGAGGAAACCAAGTTTTAAATGCCTCTTTTTTTCCCTCCCTACATCCACACTAAATCCTCACCATATTTAAAACTTGATACACTTAATGTCTTTTTCAACCCATAAATAACTAAGGTTAAAATAAAATGAGTGCTGATGTAAGTGATGGAGTCGAGGTTACGTGACTATCGTCATCCGGTCGATCATCGGTCAATTATCCAAGACATTTTCCGAGATAGTCGATAATAGATTATTTGCCGATCCCACATTAAAAGTCTATGGATAGGAAAAACAACCATCATATCTTACACCTCAACAGGGCAGGAGAATCTGAAGTAACATCCACAACAGCAAACTAGATACCTGAGCTAACATCTAGGCAACAAACTTAGGTTTTATAAAAGCCAAACAGAAAAAAAGTCACAACCTGATCACTAATCCTGTCTTCCCACCATCAGCATGACCCTTAAACCTGCATGACCCACAAAATTAAGAAAGTGCCAGAAGCACGCTATGATTTGAACCATCATTGGTACATGAAACTGTGGACATTGACTATCCTGTCCTGGAACGCAGCATGAGCCCCAAATGTGCAATGAACCCCTGATTCAAATGAGTGCGGAAAAAGGAGTCCTTTTCAACCACCATTTTTAGTTTCACTGACATTTGACTATAACCTTTCTGGGCCACGAGCATGACGCCCCAAACCATCAGAACCCCAGCGTATTTAAAAATGCCTGGAAAAAGTAGTCTTTCACCCACCATTTATATTCATTCACTGGACATATGACTATACTGTCCTGGGCACAGCATGAGCCCCAAACCTGCATTGACCCCCAGAATTAAAAAGTGCCAGAAAAAGGTGAGTCATACAATCACCATTTAAGTTTGCACTGGTCATACTGACTATACTGTCCAGGGCCACTAGCAAGAGCCCCAAACCTGCAAGACCCCCAGATTAAAAAGTTGCCGAAAAAGAGTCATTCAACCACCATTTTAGTTTCACTGGAACATTGACTATAACCTGCCTACCTGGGGCCACAGTCAATGATCTCCCAAACCTGCAAGAACACCATATTATAAAAGTTCGAAAAAGGAGTCTTTCAACACACCATTATTAGTTCACTGGACACAGACAATCCCAGTCCAGAGCCACAGCATGAGCCCTCAAACCTGCAATGACCCCAATGATTTAAAAAGTGCCGAAAAAGGAGTTCTTAAACCACCATTTAGTTATTCAACTGACAATAACTATACACTTGTCCCCCTGGCCACACGCATGAGCCCCAAAACCACCAGACCCCCATATAAAAAAAGTGTCCGGAAAAAGGATCTTTCTAACCCACCATAAATAGTTATCACTGGACATTGACAATCCAGTCCCAGGGACCACAGCATGACCCAACCTGCTTGTGAACCCCCAGAATTTAATAAAGTGAGCTGGAACAAAGGATCCTTTCAACCACCATTTTAATTTCACTGGACATTGAAACTATACCAATCCCTGGTGGCCACAGCATTGACCCCAAACCTGCTTGACCGCCAGATTTAAAAAGTGCCGGTGAAAAAGAGTACTATCAACCACCATTTTAGTTTCACTGGACATTGACTATACCTGTCCTGGGCCACTAGCAATGAGACCCCAAACCTGCATGACCACCCAGATTTAAAAAGTTCAGAGAAAAGGAGTCTTTCACCACCATTTTAGTTTCACTGACATTGACTAACCTGTCCCGCTGTGGCAACGAGCATGATGCCCCAAACCTGCATGAGCCCCAGATTATAAAATGTGCGGAAAAAGGAGTCTCTTTTCTCAACCACCATTTTAGTTTCTACCTGGACATAGACTATAACCTGTCCTGGGCCACAGCATGAGAGCCTCAAACCTGCAAGACCCCCATATTTAAAAAGTTGCCAGGAAAAAGGAATTCTTATCAACCACGCATTTTTAGTTTCTTCACTGGACATTGACTATACCTTGTCCGGGGCCACAGCATGACCCCAAACAGGCATGATCAGCCAGATTTAAAAAGTGCCTATAAAAAGGAGTCTTTCAACCACCATGTTAGTTTCACTGTACATTGTGACATATACCTGTCCTGGAGGCCACAGCATGATCCCCAAACCGGCATGGATCCCCAAATTAAAAAAAAAGTGCCGAGAAAAAGGAGTCTTACAACCACCATTTTGTTCACTGGACATTACTATACCATCCTGGGCCAGCAGCATAGCCCCAAACCTGCTTGACCCCCAGATTTAAAAAGTGCCGGAAAAAGTGAGTCTTTCCAACCACCATATTTTAGTTTACTGGATCCCCCCCCACCCCCACCCATGACTATACCTTGCCTGCGGCCAGCAGCAATGAGCCCCATACCTGCATGTACCCCCAGATTTAAAAACGTGCCGGAAAAAGGAGTCTTCCTCCAACCTCCATTTTAGTTTCACTGGATATTGTCTATGCCTGTCCTGGGCCACAAGCAAGAGCCCCAAACCACAAGACCCCCAGATTTAAAAAGTGCCGTAAAAAGGATTCACTTTCCAACCACCATTTTAGTTTCACTGGACATATAGACTATACTGTCGCTGGGCCACAGCATTGAGCCCCAAACCGGCATGATCCCCAATTTAAAAAGTGCCAGGAAAAAGGATTCTTTCAAACCACCATTTTAGTTTTTCACTGGTACATGATTAATACCTACCTGGCACATCTAATGAGCACAAACCTGCTGACCCCAGAATAAAAAGTTGCCGAAAAAGGAGTCTTTTCACCACCATTTTAGATTCACTGGACATAGACTATCCCTTTCCTGAGCCTCAGCATGAGCCCCCAAACCTGCATGACCCCCAGATTTATAAAAAAGTGCCTGGAAAAAGGATTACTTTCAAATTATAATAAATGACTTCTCAGCCACTGTTAAGAAAAATGTGAGGGAGAAAATGCCACTTAGAGCCACATTTCTGATCCAAATGGACATAATTATAGCTGTACTCACAGCAATACAAAGAATATGACCTCAAAACCATTGACAAATGCGAAAAATTCAAAGATAAGGTGAGTATAAGGAATACGGGTTTTTGTCATGAAACCATGGTGTCTTTTACGAGTCTCCAGTCGACCTGGCAACTAATCAGTGACCTTGCAATTGGTAGGCCACAACATAATCACAGATACAAGCCTGATTCATCTAATGAATGTCCAAACGATCCACATTATCTAGTGAAAGCCCGGATGCGTTTTGTCTGTAAGACCTACCTCCAGCTGTAGCTGAAAGGTCCACTACAATATGAAAGCTGTGCTGCGTGTCATGAAAAACCACATAAGGCGTGGCGAGCAGCTTCGTGCCATTCATCCAATTTGGACACCCAGAATGTCATTGGGTCAGAACACATACAAAAGCATCGAGTGTTGAGACTCGCGAGATATGTCGTGAGCAACCCATGATCTTAATACTGGTCTCTGTGTGTTGTATGGTGGTGCCCTGCATTCTGCATTCGTTGGTGAGGTGGTAAATAAAGATTGCCAGAGGTCCAAAGCCATTAAGACTTCTGCCACCATTGCCCTGCTGCTGCTGCATCTGCCCGCTAACGGCAACTAGTCGGCTCAACTGCTGTCAGATCGCTGAACGTTTGTTCCATCGTGACATATAATATACGTGAAGCCAACGCAATAGATGTCACCATATGATCAATCAGCAAGGTCTCCATTTCCTGCATTTTACTCTCTATTTGGGTGGGGTGGGAAGAACGTGGCTGAGTTTTAGTTTTTTGTACTGTGGATCCAGAGAGGATGGCAACCCAGTTCACTTGTTGTTCATTTTGAGATGGCCTTAATGAGGAGAAAAAGGATCATGTTTGTGAGAGGAAATGGAGCATCCAAGCACTCATGTGAGAGAGGATAGGTGCCTTCTGATTTCCCAAGCTTCTAGGTTCTAGGGGCAACTAGCAAACTACTTCCTCATCTTCCTCGTCCGACCTCAAAATTCGCCGCCAACCTCATTTCCAAGGCATGGAGTACGTCGTAACGCGTTGTCTAGGAATAACCTTCCTCTGCTCCTCCGCTTCCACCGGCACATGCTTACAACACAGCCCAGACTTGCCTACACAAGATTGCTACCCTAGAGCATGATGCGCGCATCAACCGTTGCACTATCCCTGGACCCAGAACCACTGCCTAATGAAACAGATAAAATAGTGAAACTGACGGGCCTCGTGGTGGGACCTGATGTATTCAGAGTGTCCAAACGATCGATTCCAGAACGAAGATCAGCCAACAATGCTCATTGCTGACAAGGAGAGCATATGTCCGCTACAGACCATTTTGGTGGCTTCTTCAACAACTGGCAAGATGGTGCAAAGCTCATTCACCTGCACCTGCCTCCCACACTCGGAGCTCAAACACCTACCCCTGAGGAGTCCGCACCGCTCGTTGACATGTCATGTTCAATTTCGTAACACGCGTAATTGGCATTGCGTTGCTCTCCCACGATCGCTGAGCCATGTGGAGGGTGGAATTCCAGCGTTGATAGCCCAACATCAATCAATGAACAGTATGACGGGGAGTGTGCCGATGCTGACGCTGTGCACTGGGAACGCAGGCCAGTGCTGGACGAAGCAGGGGTGCGAAGCGGTTGAAGATGCAACACACCAGAACCCTCGAGCCTTCTCAGCCAAGCAGACCAGACCCTGGTAGGCACTTTAGAAATTTCTGACGACGAGGTCATGACATGTGCCGGCAAGGGAATTGATGCTCCAGCCTACCGATACTAAGGGCTGCCATCAGATTTTCGCGCCGTTTACCCGCACACCACCTTGGCCTGGCAACAATGATACTTGAGTCACCGTGCACCCAGCGCTCGGGTAGTTCTCGGTAGCGAAGAGAGCCGTCCATCAGCTCCTGACCTGTGTGTGACGGTCTACCAAGACAGATTAATTGACAACAACGGCCTGGTATTCTACTGTGCACTGTGATGCCACCAAGAGGACCATTGGGGAAAGAGCCCAGCACCTTATCCCTGTCGGTTTGAAGTAGCGTGCGCTGAGCCCACCGTCACCGCCCAGAGACATCCACCCACTCACCCATAAAATCTGTCACAGGAGATATAGCTGCCTTGGCCTAAGCTTACTAGTCCATTAGTGTCGGTGGTCAATGACTTTTCCGGCCACAGATGCATACAACGCGCTTTGAAATTTTAGAGATGACACGTGCCTGGCCAAGGCAGGGACGGCTTTTTTGCTGGGAAAGAAATGCCTGCCCTGTCGGAACACATCTGTCGTCCACGCAGTACGGAATGTGCAACATTTCCAAGGCCAAAACCTTGGCAATGCCCGACAGGTCCTTCCATAAAATTGATTATCCCCACAAGAGTGGTTGGTACACGAGTTTACATATGGGCACCTTCCGCTTTCATTTTGGACCGGATGCAGAATGATAGCTGATGAAGATATTTGAGGGGCCTGTGACTGGGAAAGAATGATGATGTAAGACAGCCGGATGCCGTTGCATAAACCACTGAGAAAAGAACAGAATAGTTGACTGCTGTTCGATACAGATATACACCATTGCCCTGAACCCAGCGATGACAGGCCTTACGGTCCCTGCCAACCGAGATCGATCCCCATGGAGCATTTGTGATGTTCACCAACACTGGGAATGAGCTACCTTCCTCTTAGTAAACTCTACTCCATGTCCTACCCCCGCGGCAATGCCGACCTTCAGGAACTTTTGGCTTTGGATGGTATGAGGGTTAAAGTGTATCTTCTGACTCCCAAACCTGGAAGACAAAGGCTGGCTGCTAGACTGGCCGCTGTCGAGCATGCAGTTCATGCAAACTGGTGTAAGGAGGGTAAGGGGATAGGTATGGGTTCCCTCTAGGATGTAGCTGTGGTACTCGTCTCTGGCGAGACAGTGAGGAGGCTGAAGCGAGGCTGATACTTGATCATGACTCTGAGATACATGGGCCACTGAGTCGAGCGCTTTTGAGTGGTGGTGAGGAAAGGAAGAGTCAGAGACAGAAGGAGTAACGTGATTGGAAAGCCCGGCATCGGTGTTGACCCATTATTGGCCAAGTGTGCCTTCCATTTCACTCAAGCATGTCGCTGCATTGCGAACACAGACAAGTTGTGGTGGATTAACACCGTAAGGATTCTTGTCCTCAACTGAGCGTTTTACGGCGAAAGGCTGTTTATGACATCGGCAAGGTTTATCAGATTGAGAGCTGCTCAAAGAAGGCCCCCAGGCTTGAGATAGGATCCTGGACCTTTTTGACGGCGATAAGCGAGGAGCGGGGTTTCCCGCTGAGACCGTTGGCGCGGAGTTCATATCCACATCGTACTTCTGCGACCTGCCCTCATGTACTGGAGGCTCCCTATTTGAGTCCGGAAACCGTGTATTGTACATTTAACCTTCCATCAACTTCCTCCTCGTCCAGTGATGAAGCGCTCGCAAGCAAAATTCGCGCAAAAAGACCACTATGGAGATCCCGCAATGTCGTCATAATCATCATCAACACAAGTGACTTGGTCCGTCCTGACAATCTGGCATCCCAGGAGCTCGGGCTACAAATCAAGAGGCACTGCAAGGCATAGCCGAACGCTCGGCTTCCTGTTCTCCTCTCCTCTGATGGCAATCAGTAACCTGGGCATCAGAGCAGTACACAATCTATCTTCTTTGAGGCCTCTTGTATCTTATTAACATCTTCTGACACCCAACTCGTCATTTTGAGTCATCAAGGAGGTTCTTCAAAAATTGATTATCACGAGTGGTGGGTACACGATTTGACATTGGGCTGCCTTCTCTTCATTATTGGATGGATGCTGATCGATGCTTGATGACGAACATTTGTGGCCAGTGAGGACCTGGAGATGAGAAGATTAGACTGCTGGATGCAGGTTTGCATTAACCACTGTGAAGAACAGAAGGCGACTCTGTTCGTTACTGAGATTCACAGGGCCCTGACCCCAAGCAATGGACAGGCCTGACAGTCCCCTGCATACGACATCCCGGCATGGCATGTATCGCCAGCACTGGAAGACACCTTCGTCTTTCTCTCGTACTCTACCTCCATGTCCTATGGCCCCCCGTTCTTTGCGCTCACAGCTTACCACCGCATATAGCACCAGGTTCACAAAGATAAAAATTTGAGAAGGTATAGAAGAGGTTTTTATGGAAAGTCCTCTATTAAAAGGATGTGCAAATCACAGCTATTCTCAAATCCCTCTAATTTCCCTACAGCCAACTAGGAGTATAAACTGAAATGTTTTCTAGCGAATTCCTGTGAAATGCAGGTCAGGTGAAAGAACCGTAAGACAAAATCAACAGTGTTCTTCGTTCAGATCCCAGGATTTACAAACCTGCCCAGTATTGGAACTAGGAGAATTATAATTTCACAAAATAACATACAAGATGCGCTATCTGCGCAAACTGAGATCAACGAAGCCCAATAAAAACTATTCAAAGTTAGAAGTGAAAAAAAATTTATTGGAAAGAAAAAAATTGTGGTTATTGTCAGCAATTGACAAACGAGAACATTGCAAGAAAATTTTTCTATCAGAATTGAGTCATACATCTTGAGAGCTATTTGTGAGAAAAAAACTAGGGCCGCCCCACGTTGCAATACAGCTATTTAAGAAAACTTTTCGGATAACAAAACGGAATTATTTTTCACCTATCAATACAACTATTGGTGGACTACAAAATTGCTGTATTCAAATTTAAGTGCGACAGGTTCCGTCAATGAACAAATGTTGGACTGCGTCCAAAGTGAAAAAAAAAACACCTATCTGGAAATGTATACGGATAATTTAAAGATGAGTTGTTTTAACCAATCTCATAAACCCGCGTGACTACTAAATATGCTATTTCAAAATTAAGTGCAAGGTGCTCAATGACCAAAGATGGACAGCGCCAAAGATGATATGAACCCTATTCTGAGAATGTAAAACGGCATAGATATAAGGAATTTTCTTTGCAACCAATAAAAAACACCGGCGGTGACTACAAAATTGCTGTATTCAAAATTTAAGTGCACGGAGCCTCAATTGGAGAACAAAGCTGGACTGTGCCAAAGTGAAATAACACCTATCTGAAATGTATAAGCGTATAATATAAGGGTATTTTTTTTTGCTACCTATTCCAAATACACCAGCGGTGACATACAAAATTGAGCTGAATACAAATTTAACGCAAGGATGCCTAAATGAACAAAGCTGTACTGAGCGCCAACGTAGAAAAACACCTAATCTGAAAATGTATAAACGGATAATAAACGCTGAGTTTTGTGCACCCTATCAATACACCGCGGTGACTACAAAAATTGCTGTAATTCAAATTTAATTGTGCAAGGAGTGCCTCAATGACAAAAGCGTGGACTATACGTCCCAAAGTGAAAAGACACCTATCTGAAAACTGGACTGCGCCAAAATGATGAAATGAACAACCTATCTGAAATGTATACGAAAATATAAGAAATTTTTTCACCTATTCAAATACACTGGCGGTGACTACAAAATTGAGTTGTATTCAAATTTAAGGTGCAAGGTGCCTCATGAACAAAAGCACCATGACTGCGCCAAAGTGTAATAAAAACACCTATCCTGAAATGTATACGAGGATAATAAAAGTTTGAGTTTTTGAACCTATCAAATACAACTGGCGTACTATAAAATTGCTGTAGTTCAAATTTAAAGTGCAAGGTGCCTCAATGACAAAGCTGGACCTGTGCCAAAAAGTTAAAAAACACCTAACCTGAAATGTTATACTTATAAAATAATGTTATTTTTTTTTGCACCTATCAAATACACCATCGGCTGACTACTAAATTGCTGAATTTCAAATATTAGAGTGGCAAGGTTTCCTCAATGAAGCAAAGTGCTGTACTGCGCCAAAGTGAAAATGTACACCAATCTGAAAAGCTTGACTGCGCCAAAGTAGCATGAACACCTATCCTGAAATGTATACAGATAATATAAGTGTATTTTTAATTGCACCTATCAAAGTACAACTGGCGGTGACTACAAAATTGTTTGTATTAACTTTAAGTGCCAAGGTGAGCCTCAATGAACAAAGGCACTGGACTGCCCAAAGTGAAAAAAACACCCATCTGAAATGGAACAGATAATAAAACGTTGAGTATGTGCACTACCAAATACACCGGCTGTGACTACAAAATGCTTGTGTATTCAAATTTAAGTCAGGAGTGCCCTCAATGAACAAAAGCCTGGACCTGCAGCCAAAGTGGATAAAACATCCTTACTAGAAATTATACGGATAATATAAGGGTAAATTTATTGCACCTATCAAATACACCGGCATGACTAACAAAATTGCTGTATTCAAATTTAAGTGCAAGTTCCTCAATAACAAAGCTGGACTGTGGGCAAAGTGAAAAAACACCTATCTTGAAAAGTATACGAGAAAATAAGGTATTTTTGAGCACCTAATCAAAAACACCAGCGTGACTAACAAAATTGCTGAATTCAAATTTAAGGTGCAAGGGTGCCTCAACTGAGCAAAGCTGGACTGCCCAAATGTGAAAAAACACCAATCTGAAATGTATACTGATAAATAAACGTTGAGTTTTGCACCTATCAAAATACAACCGGCGAGGACTACAAAATTGAGCTGATTTGTCAATTAAGTGCAAGGTGGCCTCAATTAACGAAGCTGGATTAGCGCCAAAGTGAAATGAACACCTATCTGGAAAAGCTGGACATGGCGCCAACGTTGAAATTAACACTGTAACTGAAATGTATAACTGATAATATAAGAGAGTATTTATTTCACCTATCAAATACACTGGCTTTTGACTACCAAATTGCTGTAATTCAAATTTAAGTGCAAGGAGCCTCAATGAACAAAAGCTAGCTTGGACTATAGCGCCAAAGTGAAAAAACAACCAATCTGGAAATGGTATACGGATAATCAAAAGTTGAAGTTTTAGCAACCTATCCCCCCCCCCCAAAATACACACCGCTGTTGTACTACAAATTGCTTGTAATTCAAATTTAATGCAAGGTGCCTCAATAAACAAAGCTTGAACTGCGTCAAAGTGAAAATGAACACCTATCAGTAAATGTATTACAGATAATATAAGGTATTTTTTGCACCTATCAAATACACGGCGGTGACAACAAAATGTTGTATTCAAATTTAAGTGCAAGTGCCTCAATGAACAAGCTGGACTGCGCCAAAGTGAAAAAAACACCTAATAGAAATGTAAACTGATAATAAACGTTGAAGTTTTGCACCATCAAATACACCGGCGTGACTACATAAAATTAGCTGTATTCAATTTAATGCAATGTGCATCAATAAACAAAGCTGGACTGCGCCAAATGAAATGACCACCTATCTTGAAAATGTATTACGATAATAAAAGTTGAGCTTTGCACCTATCAAATACACCGGCGGTGACTACATAACAATTGCTGTATTCAAATTTTAAAGTGCAAGGTGCCTCAAATGAACAAAGCTGGACTGTGCGCCAAGTAAAGAACACCTATCTGAAATGTAAACGGGATAATATAAGGTATTTTTTGCACCTATAAATACACCGGCGGTGACCTACAAAATTCAGATACAAATTAGTGCAAGGTGCCTCAATGAACAAAGCTGGACTGAGATCCAAAGTGAAATAAACACCTATCGTGAAATGTATAACGGATAATATAATGGTATTTTTTGCAACCTATCAATACACCACTGTGACTACAAAATTGCTGTAAATTCATCCAATTTATAAGTGCAAAGGTGCCTAAATGAACAAAGATCTGGACTGCGCCAAAGTAAAAACACTATTGAAATGTAATACGGATAATAAACGATTTTATTTTTGTTTTTTTTGAGGTGTTGCACCTATCAACTACCCGTCGGTGACTACAAACATTGCTGTATTCAAATTAAGATGCAAGAGCCTCAATGAACAAAGAGCTGGATTACGCCAAAGTGAAATGAACACCTAATCTGAAAAAGCTGGACTGCCCAAAGTAAATGAACACCTACTGAAAATGTATACGGATAAATAAAAGGAATTTTTTCACCTTATCAATACACTTGGCGGTGACTACAAAAATTGTTGTATTCAAATTTAAGTGCAAGTGCCTCAATGAACCACAAGCTGGACTGTCGACCAAAGTGAAAAAACACCTATCTGAAAGTATAACGGGATAATAAAAAAGGTTGAAGTTTGAACCTATCAAATACAACCGGCGTGACTATAAAAATTGCTGTACCATCAAAATAAGTGCAAGGATGTCCTCAATGAACAACAGCTGGACTGTGGCCAAAGTGCGAAAAACCAAACACCTATCAAAGAAGTAAAACCCGGGAAAAATTAAAAAAAATATTCAAGGAGTATTTTTAATTGAGCACCTATCAAATACACAGCGGTGACTACATAAATTGCTGAATTCAAATTTAAGTGCAAGTGCCACAAAGAGCAAAGCTTGGACTGGCGCCAACAGCGTGAAATGTACAACCTATCTGAAAATCTGACTGCGCCAAAGTGAAATGAACACCTATCTGAAATGTATACAGATAATATAAGGTATTTAATTGCAACCTATCAAATACACTGGCGGTGACTACAAAAATTGTTGAAATCAAATTAAGTGCAAGGAGCCTCAATGAACAAAGCTGGACTAGTTGCGCCCAAAGAGAAAACACCAACTGAAATGTATACAGAAATAAAGCGTTGAGTTTTTGGCACCTACCAAATACATACCGGCAACTGCTGACTAACAAAAATTGCTGTATTCAAATTTAAGTGCAGGGAGTGCCCTCAATGAACAAATCTGGACTGCGCCAAAGTGAAAAACACCTAACTGAAATGTATATAAACGGATAATAATAAGGTATTTATATGCACTATCAAATTCACCGGCAGTGACTAACAAAATTGCTGAGTATCAATTTAACATGCAAGGTGCCTCAATAGAACAAAAGCTGGAACTGTGTCCCAAAGTGAAAAAAAACACCTTATCTGAAATGTATAACGTGATAAAAAAGTATTTTTTGCATCCAATCAAAAACCACCAGCGGTGACCTATACAAAAATTGCTGAATTCAAATTTAAGTGCAAGGTGCCCTCAATGAGAAAAGCTGGACTAGCGCCAAAGTTAAAAAACCACTAATCTGAAATGTATACGTGGATAATAAACGTTGAGTTTTGTCACCTATCAAATACACGGCGTGACTACAAAGATTGCTGTTTTCAAATTCTAAGTGACAAGGTGCCTCAAAGAACAAAGCTAGTGAATATGCGCCACAATTGAAATGAACACCTATCCTGAAAAGCTGGACCTGATGAGCGCAAAGTGAAATTAACACTTATCTGAAATGTAACGGATACTATAAGGTATTTATTTTTATCGACCTAACACATACACTGGGCGTGACTACAAAATTGCTGATAATTCAAATTTAAGTGCGCAAGGTGCCTCAATGAACAAAGCAGGTACTGCGCCAAAAGTGAAAAAAACACCTATCTGAAATGTTATACGATAAGTAAAATGATGAAGTTTTTTGCACCTACTCAAAATACACCGGCGAGTGACTTACAAAATTGCTGTAATTCAAACTTAAGAAGTGCAAGAGAGCCTCATAAACAAAGCGGATCTGACGTCAAAGTGAAAATGAACACCTATCTAAATGTATACAGATAATAAAAAGGAATTTTTGCACCTAATCAAATACACTGGCGTGACTAAAAAATATTTGTATTCAAATTATAAGTGCAAGGTGCCTCTATGAACAAAGACTGGACTGCGCCAAGTAAAAAAACACCAAGACTGGAAAATGTATACGGATAAAAAACGCTTAGAGTTATAGCACCACAAAACACCGGCGCGGCGGTGACTACAAAATTTTGGTACTTCAAAAATTTAAGTGCAAGTGCCTCAATCTGAACAAAGCTGGAACTGCGCCAAAGTGAAATGAACACCTATCCTGATGAAATGTCTACGGATAATAAAAAAGTTGAGCTTTGTGACAGCCATTCAAACTACACCGGCCAGGTGACTATAAAATTGCTGGTATCAAATTTAAGTGCAAGTGTGCCTCAATTAAACCAAGAGCTGGACTTGTCGCCAAAGTTGAAATGAAACACCTAATCTGAAATGTATATCGAATAATAAAGTTGAGTTTTTACACCTATCAAAATACACCTAGCAGTTACTAGAAAAGATCTAGTATCCAATATAAAGTTCATTGCAGCACAACATAACAAGTTAATAATTTTCAACAGAAAACATGTTAATAAAAAAAACCACTTTCCAATGCAAGTCCCATAAACAAAGACTGGGCTGCACAATAATCCACTCATCCTTTAAAAGAGCCTGTCTGTCTGTCCTGAGTTCGCCCGCAGCCTCCCGGCCCCCCCGTGACTGTACAGGTCTAGATGCACCTTTGAAAAAATTCTCTGCCTAAGTTACTAAAAACTGGCAAATCTCTAATCCTAACCTTAAGTTCTAATGTTATCACACTATAAGCAAAGAGCTGACTGTTGAACAAAAAAACAGATTCGCTGAGTGTTTTAACAGGAGACCTGATGCACAACGTCCAACTCCTATGATACACAACACAGGAACACTGGAGGCAGGGAACAGGAAGGGCGATCTAATGTAATACCAGTCATGTGATTTTTCCATCCAATCGCAACCACACCACATCCCAGTACATGACGTTCCGCACACCCAGCTCACCCTGCTCTATTCTGTAAGCTGATTTGCTGAGCCGCCAAAATGACAGTGAAAAATAATCCGTCTGAAAATGCGGATTTTAATAGAATTATGCGGCAGAATTTTCACCTAAATAAATCGGCGGATCGAGAAAAATCCATCATCCATAGAAAACGTGCCGATTTCAACTGTTTTGTCGATAATAACTCGCTCAACACCTGCGCTAGCCACCAAGTTGCAAGTTAAAAAAATTATAGCATTTGGAAGCAATTTCTACTATATGTTCCCAACAATCCAGTCAGTATTTTAATATAAATATAGTTGCTTTGCTGCACCAGTATGATGACTGGTTATGTTCTTATGACTACATGTAATTTGCACAAATAATTATGAAAATCATTATAAAACTTGCTAGTGTGGCTGGAAAATTTATAAATATTGCAATTCTATAAGGTTGAATTCACACAGCTTATTGCAGGCGTATAACAGTGTGTACTGTGTTCGTCACTAAACGCCTGTTTCTTTGGAAGTACACGCTGTCCAGCACGTACTTTTAAAGCGCTCTGTGCAGACCACCATTCACTTTAGTTTTCCCTGGCGATTATGACATTTTCTCCTGGCATCAGTACTGGTCGGGAATATGCTGTAAAATCATAGCATTCATTGAGTGCTATGATTTTACCATAATTGCGGGCCATAGTTCGGCATATTGCATTGCAATTACATCCCGAAGTACGACCCACAATAACACCCTGTGAACATACCCTAATACTAGTGAAGTGTTAGCAGCTATTGTAGTTAGGACACATATAAGGAATGCACCTTGGTGTTGAACAATTACTGTAGCTACTAATATTATTCTTTTTTACTTATTAAAATGTACAAAAATACTTACTATAAACCTCTGGTCTCTTGTGAATACAATGTATTTGTTTTCTTTTTTTTCTGAGAAAAGAGTTTGTCTTTATTAATAAAACAAACTTTTTGACTTCACAATATTCTGCCACAATTAAGAATGTGAATAGTATATGTGCTAACGTCTACAGAAGACCTTTATACAGTGTATATATCTTCTAGAACTTTCTGAAAATACTGGTATTGTGGACTTAGGTTTGTAGCTCAATGTTTTTATTATCTTACTGTATTTTAGTGTCTGCATAGAGTAAATCATGGCCAGGCAAATAGCTTTTAACGTCAAGGTTTGTTTGTTTGTTTTAAAGAACATATTTGTCATAAAATATACCGTAAATATTTCTAAGGTCTTTTTTAATATAGAGGAAATTAAATAGAAAAAGCTGACATTTTCCAGTGCTGCTTTAAGCTTGTTTCATAAGCTTACCTGTATTTGACAGGGACTTACAATTCTCAATGGTGCTGAAAATTAGAACACATGAGCATGACTTTTTTCCCACAAACTACTAAGCTTTAACTTTTTTCCTTTTTGTTTCAGATATGCATATCATTTGTGGGGTTTGTATTTAAACATCTTTTGTTTTTTGTTCTCGATATATTAGAAGGATGTAAAATTGATGGTCTATACGAAGGATTGTCCATCTGCCTGTCAGTGATGGGGGTCTCCAGTGAGCACTATAGCCTTTTAGGGTGACATGTATGAAATCTGGCACCAACTGGCCGGTTCTAACTCGCTTTAGATGAGTGTAGAATGTGACAGTATGTATGAACCTGTCCTACAGAGGTTCATAAATGTGCCGCATCATTAGTGGTGTGTAGCATAAATGTGCCACATCATTAGTGGTGCGCAGCATAAATGTGGTGCGTTGTAAGTGACCATGTGTCACAAATGTGTATAGACTTGACAGAATTCCAGGGGCCATGCTAAAAAAAAAAAAAAATTAAATCCTGATCTACTGACCTATTGACCTAGATGTACAAAAGAGTTATTAAAATATTAAAGCATAAAAGATTCACAAGATTTTAATTAGAAAATTGAAAAATCTAAAACCCTGAATGAAATTTTATAATGAACATGACTAATTTTAATTACAAATTCAACTCAATGAACTGCATTTGTGTTTATGGTGAAGAACAGAAGCTCATAAACATCAATAATACTTTTAAGTGCTTCTCTTTTTACTATGTCGCAATGCTCTCGTTCCTACACATCTGTCAGTCTCAATTTGTGATTAGGATGTTGCAAGAGATAAGTAGTTTTTAGTGTCAATTATAGCTCAGAACAGTTACATTTGTATTCTAATCATTTATTCTCCTCTTCTCAAAGAGGAGACACAAATGCAGTTCATTGAGTTGAATTTGTAATGAAAAATATTAATATAATATTAAAATCATTATGTTAATTATAAAATTTTGTTCAGATTTTTTTTAATTTTTGTTGTTTTGTAATTAAAATCTTACAAAACATCTTTTTATGCTTTTATATTGTAATTAAATTTCCATTCATCCAAATTGGATCAGTGGTGTCAGTTGGGTCAGTAGGTCAGGATTTTGCATACTGTATAAAATTTATAGGGACATTTTTTTAAAAATGTTTTTATTTTTTGTTTTTACTACTTTAAATGAAAGGGCGAGTGCTGACGCGGCCCGGGTATCGGGCGATGGGCGCACTCGACTTCCCCATGCACATCTATGGTCTCTCTCCCTCTGTCTGCAGCCTCCTGCTGCCCACGTCATCCGTGTCCCCGTTCTCTAGGGCGCGCGCGCGTTGGCTCTATGAAATTTAAAGGGCCAGCGCGACGGTAATTGGGTAATTGCCGGGCTCTGCCTCTATATTGGCTCTGCCTCTATATATGGGTGCTTCCGCCTACTCTCAGCCTTTGCCTATAGAGAAAGCGTTTTCACCCTGAAACGATCCTGAGCTTTCCGTCGTACCGTTCGAGCCGTTTTGCCTCCAACTCCTGAACCACGAAGCTCACTGCCGAGCTGCCCTGAACCTTTTCTGCCTGTCCTCGCACCACGAACTCTCCCACCTGCCCTGACCAGTACTTGTCTGTCCCACTACGAGCCTGCCTTACATTCTGTAACCACGCTACACCGTCGGCTGCCACAGTGAGCAAGCAAGTCACGGCAGGGTGGCGACTTCTGTAACTCCCGCCGCAGCAAGTCCAAATCTCCGATATTGCGCGGCAGGCTCTCGGAGTGAATAAACCGGACCCTTACTTTAGACCTCCGCTCCCTGGCCGTGCGCTACAACACCATTGCTTGCGGTGGTCCAGTGGACTCCCCTTCTACGACCACTGGACTAATACAGTCTTATGCTAGAACTCTCCCATGCTTCCTTTCTGTTCTTTAGTTTGTTTCAGGTATTGTTGTATATTAATAATGTATGAATAGTGCTACGCGTCTAATTTATCATAAGTCATTAATGTTCCATTCAAAGTCCATTGATGAAGTAGTTAAACAACTAGTGTTGAGCGATTTTTATCGACCGAAAAGTGTGAAAATCGAGGCCAAGAGTCTTTTATGGTGATATCGAAATTTCCAGATCATGCGATAATAAAGCGTTAGAAATACTGTGCAACATCTATTAATAATCGCGCCTTTTGTCGGCGCATCTCTGTAATTTCTTGGAGCGCGCACAGCAAATCAGATTACAGCAATAGAGCACGGTGAGATGTGTGTGCGACTCAGTGACCCGAGATGTGTATGGCGTTGACGAATTAGCGCTGTGAAAAATCACATACCTACATCAGTTTTACCATAGGCAACTAACACGAGTTTCCTTGTATTCCATTTCAGACCTCAGTGTCTCTCAGCGTCTCATAGGGATAGGACCTGCCTCTGCCTGTGGCCCAAAAGCTCAGCGCGAAATTAGTCTATTTCTTTCTGCACAGAGAAACCTCAACTATAAGAGCTGGATCCTTCCGTATCTAGTTACGATTAAGTACAGATCTTGTGAAGAACGATATTAATGTAGTTAACAGCTAGATAATTTTAAAGTCAGCATCTACTGCTTGTAAAATCTCACTCCGGTGGGAGCGGGGGGGGGGGGGGGGGGGGGCCCCCGGGTGCAACACACAGACCAAACCTATTCTATAAAGAACACTGGATAAATTCACCAAGACTTTAACGTGTAGACCATTGTACAGTGGAAGATCTTTATTATTAACAGTTTGCTATTGAAAATTTCCCTGGATATTGGGCAGCCTTGACTTATATTGGATCGAAACATCATTTCCTAGTAACTGTCATGTCTCTTCTTGTTACTGCAAAACTCCCACTGTTATTATCAGTAAAACATTTCAGATAGGTGTTCAATTACCCATTACACCAGTGACTGTTGATATATCCTCACCTTGCAGTTAAATTACAATCCAGCAAACTTGTAGTCAGCACAGGTTTGTTTGTTGCCAAAAATACCGTGTATCGTACGAAAACCAAATCTAACACAGGTTACGTTGTGTTTTTTGTGACATTATTGCCGCACTACCAGCACTGCATCATTAGACCGAGCAAGCTCAACTAGCGACATCTATAAAACAGCAATTGCCAAACATATTCACTCCAGGTGCAATTGAAAGGATTTGTGGGGGGGGCAAAAAAATTCCGTTCTATTATATCAAAACATAACAGTTACTGTTTTTTGACTTTTGCACACCCAGCGACTGTTCATTGACGCAGCGCATACTACGTAAATCTTCTAACATAACAGCAATTCCCTATATTCACACAGGTGAATTGAAATAGGTGCAAAAAGATACCGTTTTATTATATCAAAACATATCTCTGTTTACGTGTTTTTTGACTTTCTACACACCCAGCACTGTTCATTGACGCAGCAATCTACGACAAATCTTAACAACAGACAATTCTATTTCCACCACAGGTGAATTGACAAGGTGCAAAAAATACCGTTTATTATAATTGCAAAACATAACAGACTTACCGCGTTTTTTCGACTTTTCTGCTGCACCCAGCACTGTTCATTGACGCAGCATCTACGAAATCATTGCAAAACCTACAATTCCTATATTCACCACAGGTGAATTTATAAGTGCTGCTAAAAAAAAACCGTTGATTTATATACTCAAAAACACAGTTACGTTGTTTTTTTTTGACTGTTGCACACCCAGCCACGTTCATCTGACATGCAGCTTCTACGTAAATCTTAAAACAGCAATCAAATATTCACCACAGTGAATTGAAAGGTGCAAAAAAATACCGTTTTATTATATCAAAACATAACAGTTTTACGTTGTTTTTTGACACTTTTTATGCACACCCAGCCCTGTTCTTTGACCAGGCACAGACTAACGTAAATCCTGACAAACAGCAATATCTATACATCTCAATCCACAGGTTAGATTTGAAAGGTGCAAAAACATACCTAGCGCGCGTTTATTACTATCGAAAACTAAAGCCACGTTACTCGTGTTATTTTGAACGTTGATTGCGAGCACACCCACTATGCACTGTTCGACTTGACTCACAGCATACTACGTAACATCTTAAAACAGCAATATCTACATATATTTCACCAACAGGTGAATTGAAAAAGACGTGAGCAAAAAATACTGTTTATTATACCAAAACAATAACAGACTTACGTGTTTTTTGACTTTTGCAGCCAGTCCGAGATTTGTATAGACACCGTCGCCAGTTAAATTGTGCAACCAGCAATTTTTGGTCTTTGATTAGAGGGATTTGAGAATACTGTGATTTGCCATCCTTTTCTAATAAGAGTACTGTGTGCACACAAAACATATTCATACCATCTCACAATTGATTATATTTCTGAACATGGAGATCGACCACATGCAGAGTGTGGTTAAAGCAGCGCACACAAGAGGGGGGTAGCACATGGAGAAGAGGTACGAGAGAAGGTGCTTCCTTCCAGTGAGTGCGATCAACAGCTGCTGATGCAGCGGATATCCGTCAGTTGCAGGAACCGTCCGGTGCCTGCTTCATCCTGCTGGGTGCTTTACATCCGGGCCCTTGTGAATCTAAGTAACGAACATCTCGTCGCCATATTCTGTTCTCTTCAGTATGGTTCTAATGCAACCTGCCATTTATGCAGTCATTTCCTCCTCGTCACCCCCAGATCAACGGCCACGAATGGCGTCACCAGCCATCAATCAGCATCCGGCCAACAGGAAGCAGCCAAATGTCAACTCGTGTACCCCACCACTGTGGATTAATCCATTTGTCTGAAAGACCTCTTTGATGACAAAATGCGGTCGGGGTCAGAAGGCTACGTTAAAAGATCTAGAGGAATGATTTAGTCTGCTCGTGACGCCCAGAATCTGATGCCATCAGAGGAGGTGAAGGAAGCCGGATCAATCGGCAAAAATCCCGGGCGGTCGTCAACACCTTGCAGTCACCTTGGCTTGTAGCCCGCAGCTTTCGCGAGGATGCAGAAAGTCAGGACTACCAAGTCACCTTAGTGTTGATAGAAGATGAATAAAATGACGACATTGCGGATCCATCGATGGTCTTTTCCGCAAGATTTGCTTGCGAGCGCTTTTTCTATCATGGACGAGGGCGATGACAGAACGATGGTGGGTATGTCAATACAGGTCGCCCCACAAAACGGAGAGCGCGGTCGCCAGAAGTCCGCTGATAATTGAAATACCGCCAGCCTCAACGGTCAGCGCAATACCTCCCGCTCCTCTCGCTGTCTCTCCGCCAAAAGGTTGCCAGGACCTCTTCAAGCCTTGGGCGCCTTCTCTTTGAGAAACGCCTCCTGATTCATTCCTCCCAGCGAGGTCATATCGCCTTTGCCGCAAATGCATAAGTAGAGTGCAAGAAACCTTAAGTGGTTACCACCACTAACATTCTATTCAATAAGCATCGAATGCATGAGTTGAAATGAGAGGGAAATACTTGGGCAAAAAGGCCAGACCGACGCCGTGCCTCCAACCACTTCACACCCATTCTTGTCCTCCGCCTTCGCCTCGCATCCGCCACCAGACCAAGCATTCCTCAGCGGCCTCATGTCTCTTCTCAGCACAGCCACTTGATCAGTCGGATCAGCCTCCGCATATCAAGCCTCCCCCGCACCGAGTACCAACCCAGCACCACCAGAGACCCATCCCTACCCCCTTCTCCTTCTCGCCCAGTTTTGACACCTGCACCGCCGACCAGCGGCCAGTCCCTACCGGCAGCCACCTTCTGTCTTCCAGGCTTTTGGAAGGCAGAAGAAACCACTCTAAACCCTAAACCATCCCAAAGCCAAAAGCCTGAAATGTCGGCATTGCCAGGCTTTTGTCCTTGGAATGTTGCCTTATTCCGTCTGGTGGCGACCTCCCTTTATTGCACAGTCTCTAATCGCTGAGGAGATGTCACATCAAACTAGGTTATTAGTGTGAGAATAGTTTTGCATTGAAGTCGTCTAGTATGCGTCCTGTAGTCAGAGTGGCAGTCTTTGGGGAGCTTTCCTCTTTTGTGCCATTCGCCGGGTGTAAGGAGGACATCTGCACCCCCCTCCTGTCTCTTCACACAACAGATGGGTTCCGCACGTCTGAAGCCCTCGCCTGCCCCCATTACCATATGCCGAGCGCATTTCATTTGCCAGAAAAGCCGTCCCTGCCCTGGCCCAGCCACGTGTTCACTCTAAAAATATCACAGCCGCGTTGTCTGCATCCTGTCGTCCCGGAAAAGTCCATCTCACCACGACACATGGACTAGTAAAGCACGCCAATGGCCCTACTATATTCCTCTCTCTGTGACAGTCTCACTGGGTGAGCTGGTGGATGTCTTCCTGTGGGCGGTGACGTGTGGCTCCTCAAGGCTCGCGCGCTGACTTCTTTCAAAACCGCAGGGACTGTGCAAGGGCTCTTCCCCCAAGGTCCTCCTGGTGGCATCACGTTCCCACTAGACACCAAAGGCCGTGTTCAAATTAACTCTGCCTTCGAGAACCGTTCCACACACAGGTCAGGAGCTGTGTGGACGACTCTAAGCAACCAGACCCGAGCTGCTGAGAGCCGCGTGACAAGAAAACCTTGTGCCAGGCAAGGAGGTGTGCGGATACACGGCGAAATCTGCTGCCGCTCACTTAGGAATCGGTAAGGCTGGAGCACATCCCTTTGACCTGGGCACATGTCTTGAACCTTTGGTCGTCCTCGTAAAAACATTCTAAAGCGCATATAATCTCGCGGTCTCGGAAACTTGCCTGCTGAAAGAAGGCTCGAGGTCCTGAGTTTCGCACTTCGCCGTGTTCGCCTGCTATATGTTACCCTTGCCTTCTCCCGCTGGTCCTGCGTTGCAGGCGTCGCTCTGACCTCACCCTGTCAACCGCTCATAGTTGACGTGGCAACACGCTGGAATTCCACCCTCCACATGCTCCACGATTATGGCAGCAGCGCAATGCCATTACAGCAGACTACGAAGCTGACACATGCCTGCCACAGCAGCGGTTACGGACCTCGGGTTCGTTGAACCTACCGACAAGTCGGAGGCAGAGTTAAAGAGCTCTTCATCATCCTTGCCAGTTTTTAAGAAGCCCCACCTTAAATGGTCCAGTGCGGACAATGCCCTTGTCACATGAGATTGTGGGTGATCTTAGTTCTGGAACGATCGTTGGACACTTCATGAAACAACAGTCCCCCCCGCAGCGACGGAGGAGGAACGACACAGATGCGACACGGAGCCTATCTCTCCGTCAAATCCACAAGGCCCCGACAGTTTTTTCACAATTTCATCGGTCTTCATTAGGCATGGTTCGTGTCCCAGCTAGTGCAATAGGTGCGCATCAGCTCTCAGGGTTCACATCATCTCAGGCAAGTTTCAAGGGCTGTGTTGAAGCAGTCTGGCACTGCGGCAGGCAGGGTTTGGGGGAGGAGCGGGGGATGGGGGGAGGTAGGAGGAGGAGGAGGTATTCCTAGACAACCGATGTTACCGCGTCCCTGAGCCTTGGAAAAGAGGTTGGCGTCGAACATTTGAGGCGGAGGAGAAGATGAGAAGAGATCAAGTTTGCTAGTGCCCTCCTCGAACCCGAGGCTTGGAAACGAAGGCACCTCCACTCTCTCACATGTGCTTGGATGCTCCATTTCCCGTCCTACATGATCCTACCGCATTAAGGCCATCAAAATGAACAACATTACTGGGTGGCCACCCCCCTCCCTGGACCCCCGGTACCAAAAAAAAAAAAAAAAACCACCCAATAAATAGCACTTTCCTTCACCACCCAAATAGAGAGTAAAATAGCAGGGAAATGGAGACCTTGCTGATTGATCAGCTAGACATCGGTTTGCGTCTGCTTCTCACTATCCCCAAAATGTCACGGTGAACAACATCAGCGACGTGACAGCAATAGAGTGCACAAGTTATGCGTAAGCGGCAGCAGCAGGCAAGGTGGCAGAAAGCCTAATGGAGATGACACATCTGGCAATCTTTGAGTGAGTACCACCTCACCAACACGCATGCAATGCAGGGCAACTACACGCGACGCGAACACACAAGATCAGCTTAAGATCATGGTGCACAGCACGACTATCTCGTCTCAACAACAACCGATGTTTATTCCTTGTGTTTCCGGACCCCCAAAGACTTCTGGGTATCCAAAATGGACGAATGGCCCGAGCTGGCTCGTCACGCCATAGAGGTTTTGTCCCTGCCAGCAGCTGCGGGCCAGCGTCATATCTGACGGTACCTTCAGCCACAGCAGAGGAGTCATTACAGACAATACCACTCCGGCCTTTCCACAGATATTTGGATCGTTCTGACTTTCATCAAGATAATCAGGCAATGGATCTCTTGATGATTGTTGCTCTGGCGCCCCAATGCGAGGATCACCGACTTTACTGTATATGGGGTATCCAGTCTACTTCACATTCCTTTAAGCAACAGTAAGTGGTTCTCCTCTTGAAGAACTATATTTTTCTCTAACAATGACTCATTTCTTACGCACAGTTTTTTATTCTCCTATTCTCCCAACAGTTCCATTTTGCTAGTTTTGCTGTGAGGAGACTGTACAAAAACTCGGCAAGGTTTCATGACAACGTGACACGTATTCTCATTCTCACATCACAGTTTATCTTAAATTCATCTTTCGGCATTATGTCAATAGGATTTGGAGGGAGCCATGAGTTCCTTTGAGATCACAGCAAATAACCATCGGCCTTCTGGAACAGAATATTGTGACTTTCTAAGGGTCATTTCACCCCTCACAAAATTTAATAGTGGCTGAGCAGAAGTCATATTTATAATTTTTGAGGGTCAGTGTTAGCTGTGAGATACAGGCAATAATCATGTCCTATTGTAACAGAACTGCGGCTTCTAAGTGGCATTTTCTCCCTCACAAATTTTTAACAGTGCTGAGAAGCATTCATTTTATAAGTTTAATTGGGGTCATGTCTGCCTGCTCTCATCGCAGCAACCTAAATCAGGTTGCCCAACTTATATTAAATCAAAATGTTGTTTACCTAACAGAACAGTTGTCCTCATCGACCAATTGGACCAAAGTGGCTCAAGGGGTCATGCTTTTTATTTTTCATTTTTTTTTTTTTATGAATTTTTATGGGCCGGCTCTTTTTTGCTCGTGCACTGCCAGCTATACTACAAGGTCGTATTCTTAAAAATTTTTGTTTCCAACAGGCCAATTTTGTGATTCTTCCTACAATTCTGACGCTACTAGTGGGATCTCACGGGTAGCATGCTTGAATTTTTGGAGCGGCTATTTTTGCTGTGACAATGGTGCAGCTATACATACGCACGTCCTATTCTAAAAAATGTTGTTTCTAACAGACTTTGTTCTTCACAATTGTCAAGAATGGCCAAGGGTGATAGGTGCGTCAGCACAAACAGGCGAATAGGTAGGACACTGTTAATGGACACATATCGCGAAAATTAATTTTTTTTTCCAACGATCTTTAACATAGCTATCAATCCCATATTGAGACAACCCTCGGTAGCTAATTGCACAATGAAAAAAAAGAGAACACCAGACATGGTGGGACTCCATCCTATTTTAAAAATGGTGTTTTCTAGAATAAAGTAACTAACAACAAAACTTGCATGGTACCTCGAAATAGCTGCTTACAAAAAACTCCTCTGAATAGTACAAAAGGGAGGTACAGGAAAACTTGACCAGATGTAGGTTTAGCTTCAGAGGATAATGCTATATGGAGCCAAAAACCGGACACGAGAACCAAAGACAAGAGACCATTTCCTCCAGGACGTTGAGTATAATTTATAAAAAGACAATGCCTAAGATAAAGGGCACGCTGGTGTACACCAGGAGCGTTAACCACCACGTTATTGAGCCAAAGTTGAAGCTCAATTGGTCTCTACACCGATTACGGAGGGGGCCAGCGCTACCCACAGGTATTGACTGTGTACTACAAGGATATGTGCGGAGACTTTCTCTACCACTTCCGCTTTCCAGCACCTCTGCTTCAGACTCGACAGTTTTCGTTCTCTGCTGCGTACATTTTAACCTCGCCGGTTAAATACAAGACAAGGGACGCTGCCAGCCTGGCTTTCCACCAGCACCCAACTGTAACTCCGGCCCTGGGTCTGCTGTGGCCAGTACAGTGTAAGTCAATGTCCAGTGAAACTAAAATGGTCCGTATGAACAATTCACTTTTTCTCCGGCATTTGTTTAAATTTGGGGTCATAGCAAGGTTTGGGCTCATGCTGTGGCCCAGGACAGGTTATAGTCAATGTTACAGTTCACACTAAAAATGGTGTTGAAAGCACCTCTACTCTTTCTTCCCCCGCACTCTTTTAAATGTGGGGGTCATGCCGGTTGGGGCTCATGCTGTGGCCCCAGTACAGGTATAGTTCCATGTCCAGTGAAACTAAAATGGTGGTTGGGAAAGACTCTCCTTTTTATCTTCTCGCAACTTTACTAAATGTGGGGGTCCCCTGCATGTTTATATGCGGCTCATCGCCTGTGGCCCAGGACGGTATAAGGCCAATGTCCACAGTACAAAACTAAAAACTCGGTGGTTGAAAGACTCCTTTTTCCCTGGCACTTTTGATTAACATTGAGTGGGGGGTCATGCAGGTTTGAGGGCTCATGCGCGTGGCTCACAGGACAGGTACTGTCAATGTCCAGTCAACTAAAATGGTTAGGCTACGAAGAGGAACTACTCCTTTTTTTATCCGACGCAGCTATTTTTAACATGTGGCGGTCATCGCACGGTCATCTGGGGGCCCATGCTCGTATTACACCAGGGATAGGTATAGTCAATGTCATTCAAACTACAAATGGTGTTGAAACAGACACCCTTTCTCTTCGGCACTTTTACAAACGTGCACACGGTGTCTGACAGAGTAGTCACGATGCGTACATGTCTGCGGAGTACAGGACTAGATATGAACTTCAGTGCCAGTTCAACATAAAATGCGTGGTTGACAAAGACTCTATTTGCGGCACTTTAAATTCTGGGGTCACTGCAGGTTCTTGGGGCTGTTATTGCGCCTGCGTTCCAGTGACAGGATATTTCAATCTCCAGCTTCAAGTAACATGATTTCAAAATCACATACTGCCAATCACTTGCCACTTTTTTTAATTTCTGTGTTGTGACATTGCAGGTTTAACAGGTCAGGCTGATGTACAAGACAGGATAGTAACAAATTGTCTCGTGACTTTTTTCTCTGTGACTTTTATAAACCTAATGTGTTGCCTAAGATTAGCACGTATCCATTTGACTGTTGTGGATGTAATTTCAGCTTCTCCAGCTTGTTTGGGTGTAAATCAATTAAGGTGTTGTTGCTCTCCCCATTATTTTAATGGTCATTACGATTCATAATCGATGCTCACTATCGAAAAAACCTTATCGATAGCGACCGACTATCGAATATTACGATCGATCTCGATAGCCAATGCAATCGCTCAACACTAGTTAACAGTAGTGCAGAAAAAAGTGTGGCTCTGAAAATGTCATAAAATAGTTTTGAAACCAAGTTCCATATCCTTTGAGCCATTTTCCAAACCTGAGTCCAGCAAGAAACTAGTTAAAAACACAATTACTTTTTGGTTTTGGCTTCCACAATAACATTACTTGTAAAGAACTGATTTACTGCAGGTCTGCAAAACAGAACATACACAAATACGGCACAGGTTTTCCAAACAGTTCATAGAAGCACTTGACACATTCTTAGAGCCAGTATCCAAACAAGAGCCCAGTGAGGAGGCTGTTAAGTATGGTCACCAGCTTGGACCAAAGTTTTTCATGAAGTTCTGATAATGTGATACATTGTTTTAAATCAAAGCAAACAAAATGAGATAGGTCGCTTCCAGTCCGAGTCAGCATTGTAAAGAAATGTGGGTGCAACTTCTATCTACTAAAATATTCAATTAACAACTACAAAGAAAATGTCAATGATTAGGGCCAACCACTGGACTGTTGTACCAAAAATGAACGTGGATTTAGATCAACAAATAACAAGATACACTGAATCCTTTCCTACAAAACTATATATTAATTTGGTTCTTCTTTTTAACATACTCACGACAGATAGGACTGCAGTATCAATGTGGTCAAGTTCCCTTTAGACAGTATGTCACTAAAGATTATCTATAGCAATTTGGCCTTATATTCTTTTGATCCATACATCATCACAATTATGCATTTGTTATTTATGTTAAACCAATTTTAAAGGGGTTATTCCACGTAGTATTAGGATAAACATGCAGCCTAACAAATATTGAAAGCATTTAAATGTTATTGAGCATCAAATCTACTTTAAATCAGTTTTGGTGCTTTTTCTTACCTAATTCCATAGTCAGCTTGTAGTCTCTATATCTGGATTGTTGATGGGATACAGCCCCACAGCATATAACAGTGCTTCTCTTTTCTCTGCATCCAGTCCATTCTGACATGCAAACAGTAGTGCTAATGTAGTTTTTCTCTGCTTGTCAGAAAAGGACACCACCAATGCGCTTCCGTAGCAACTTCTGCCAAGCAGAGAAGACATTGCAGCATCAGAGAACCTTTTCACCACTCAAGGAAACTCTTTAGAAACAGGATGAAATCAGCTTATGAAGAGACAGCTTTGGAACTGTACATGGTGTCCTCCTCAGGACTGTTACCGAGGTGAACACAGTAAAGTGAATTGATTGATTTTTGATCAAACTGCTTAAGCCCACCTCCCAATCAGCAAGGGGACCTCAATAGTGGTGGGAACCTACTCTATTGAAACCTCTTTTGGTGCTTATTCAGACCTCCACATTCCTGGAAGAGAAGATTCCAGCTAAGTTACTCTGGATTGATTTAAAAGCCTGTGCAGGTGGGTGGAGTGCAAAAAAACCAAAGAGGGGGCAGCCACTCCCCATACAAACAGTCTAGAAAACAATATTTGGGCTGCACATCCAAAAAAAAAAACTTTTTTGAAAAAATTGCCACACTGGTGGCACCTGTATTGAGGTCCCATTGCTGATTGGCAGGTGGGCTTAAGCAGTTTTGATCAAAATTGTGAACTAAGAACCTCAAAAAATGTTCATGTGTTCTAAATAGCAGAAATGCTTTTCCAAAAATTCCTTTGTGCTTTTTGATACATCATTTACAATTGTCTTTTTGCCAAATGACACTGATCAACTAACAGTAAGATTTTGTTGTCCATTCAGCTGTTAAAAATAACCAATGCATGGCCAGTATAAAACTCAATTCAGATAATGAAACAGTTTTGCAGTGCGCAAATATAGCTTTATATAAATTTAGTTTGGGAATGAAAGCTGTTGGCAAGTAAGAAATATACCACTTTTCCTAAACAAGATATATCACAAAGTTTCATGATTTCACTTTACATTAACTTTTTGACATTTGTACTTCTGATTTATGCAAAATAAGACGCGTGCTTTAAATTAAAGACAGAAACTTGTTAAACAGCTTGTAAAAAGTTTGGATAAGCAAAAGGGCAAATCTAGCTTGTTCTATAAATGTGAAAAGGGTTTAAATAGCTTATTTCATTCTTTTGAAATTATACTTTCAAGATTCAGAAGACATTCAGACAAGTGCAACACTTACCCTTGTTCCCAATGCTGAGCTCTTTACAGTCACAGTTCTCATACTGTACATTGAATAGACCAAACTTAAAATCCACATTAATAGGCTTAGCCTTACCTTCAAAAACTATGTCTGTTTTAATTACAATGCAGACATTCCCAGAACTAATTAATGCAATAGTTACATTAATATGTTTTCCCCCAACTATAATGGAGTTTAAGTGGGAATAATTTATTTTATGTCCTTTAATCTAACACAATTACAATTTTGTTTTCCATTATTTTAAAAAAAAATTTTTTTTGCATCTGTTAAGCATGACAGAATTTAATAGCGAGGTATCCGTTTCACTTTCACATTAGGACACTTCGTCCCACATAAACTGATTTATTTATCTTATATCATATCCTGGATTTCCCTATTCAACATTGTACCTTGGTGTGCCTTGAAGTGGAAATTACATTTTGCAAAAATATATAGGGCGACATGTATGAAGGAAGCTGCGTCGAAGTGAATAGTTGAGTCTCATTTTCAGTGTATAATGCGTCTGATGTATGAAAGTGGTTTATATGCGCTTATAAATGGTGTATAAAGTTCGACGCGCCTTGCCTATGTGTTAGGTGCATTACAGAACTTAGGCGCATTACTAATGCGCCTGTATAAAGGCTATAGATAGGCTGGAAGTAAGAGAAAAGTCATTAGAATAGCATGTCAGTGAATAGAAACTATGGTACTGATCTTGCTTGGTGGACCACAGGTCCCAGCAAGACCTGTGATGTGCTGGCTCTTGCTGTATGTGGAATAAAGGGTGAGAGCAGCAAAAATACATTTCATATTTAATGTAGTCAAACTTAAAATTTTAAAAATCTGAGCAACATCATCAGTAGGCTATATCATGTAAAATTAGTTTTAGATTCTTTCAATTTTAAATACATTTTATATAAGATATTTTTATATTTTTGGGATATTATATATTTTTATATTAATTTTATATGATAAATTTTTTTATTACATTTAAATAATTAAATTTTATATAGTTTGTTAATTATAATAAATTACTTTTTATTAATTTACTGGTGTAAGTTGAGAAATATTGGACATTTTTGCCATATACAGCAAATCTAGGTTCACTTCAACTCCCCAGGCTAAGGCAGACCACATTGAAATAGGTCTGCCTGTTCGAGCAGTAATGCGCCTAGTTTTGCCGAACCACATTCATATATGTGTATAATTTTACGAAGGTGGTGTGGCACACTTCCATAACGTCCCCAAAACACTCCTTCATGTTAGGCGCATTCGAAAGTGTTGAGTCTTACGAACAATGCGCCTAACCCATATGTTAGGCAAATTAAACATCGTAGCCGGCTCAGTTAGGTACATTGTACACCAGAAAAGGATGAAAAACCCTTTCCTACATGTCGCCCATTGTTTTGAGACCCACATCTAACTCTGAGCCCCTTGAAGAATATGAATATGGAATGTGGAGGAATGTTACCCCCGGATATGAAGGATATTCAGTTGTTTTAGACCAATCTGGAAAGAATCTTGCAAACAACTTGATGGACGAATCCTTTTTAGAATTTCCTGTCTCTGTATAAAAATACAACAAAATTTGGAGACCTGGAATTATGGTGTATCTAGAGGACAACTTTACCTCTTGAGTTGGAGTAAGTTGACATTTTATTTAACTAATTTTAATGTCTCTTCAACACATTTATGGAGGAATTTATTTACTATATGTGTGCAGATAGGGCTGTCTTTTTGTTCCATTGAACTCTATCTATAAATGATCCTTCTAAGAATTGAGGATTTGAATGAATGACCACTTTAAGCCACTATATAATGTAGTCTGTTTTAAAATCTTATGAATTCTATAATGTACATTTTTTATCCAACCTATATGTCCTTGTGATCTTTATGTATGCTAACTCATAGAATATTAAGAGCTACAGGATTGTAATTACATGCCTAGTTCATCTTATGGACAGTATGCTAAAGAATTATGTGATGTTTATTCTAATAATATGATATTGTTAATTAATGATCTGATATAATTTCCAATTTAATAGGGTCAGGTATTATTACATAAAGTTTTTAAGGTTCGATATTCAACTGCTGATATAATAGCTTGCATTTTTGAGGTAGCACATTATTTAAAAGGGTATTACCATTTCATTGCTTAGCTTTAAGCATGTAGGCAAAGGTAAATAAAGACTATTACCAAATATATTGATAGTCTGATTTTGCTTCTCTTCAGAGTTATTGGAAATCGTATCTCCTGCTTTTGTACACAAGCTTCCTTAGGTTACCGGCCACTTATTTCTGCTCTTACAGTCTCTAGCAGTAGCTTGGATGGTGATGTTATTCCCTTCCACTTCTTATCTACAAAGCAGAGCTTGTTTACATTAATTATTGACAATTTTAACCCTTTAGAACACTGTAGCCTTATGCGCCGCTATTTACAAGCTCCAGTACTCATGTCACTCTATCAGGATCAGATAGAAATAGCAGAGATGATATGACAATCACTGCTGTAAACCCACCCACAGCCAAACGAGAAAGTATGAGCCTGAAGCCACCTGTGGCTCTGTAAAACAGCAAGGTGAGACAATCCTTTTAATCTTGACAATAAACAAGAGGTATTGCAATAGGAAATTCAATAAAGAAAAACTACAAAAAGTTGTCTACTTATCTATAAAAAAAAACTAACCTTTATTGATAATATTACCTAAAATAAACCACAAGATCAAACTTACATAAAACTAATAACAACAGCCTACCCTAAACAGACGCGAGCGAACCGTCCCGATAAGATGACCTCCCCAAGATACTAGCAAAAACACTAACCAAAATTATATCCTAAATCTACTACGAGATGTTACTAAATACCCCAAAGATCAACAAAGAAATATTAATTAAATACCTAAATACCTATACAAAGATACACAAAAATACTGATGCTAATCAAGGTCCCAGTAATGTACCTCAAAGAATTTGTCAGGATATATATCGTCCCAGTCTAGGTCCTACGCATCCCTCCCCCCCCACCCGCAAATATGAATAGGTTTCATCAGAACTTAATTCATTGACAATACAACCTGTCTTCAAAAATGTATTCGTTCAGAGAATCCTTCTTATACTAAGGTGTACTTAGATGCCATCATATTTAAGATAAATACAAATAAGTAGGCATATCCAAATTATACCAATATGGGGGAGGTGTCCTCATCGAATATCTATGATGGTTTATTTGTTGAAGAGATGAATACCATGGCTATAATATCATACTCAACAACCCATCACATATCAGCAGTGCCGCCAAAGTTCGATATTCTAGATAAAACAATACAAATATTCTAATTATCCATTTAGGCCGCGTTCACACGGCTTATTTTGCCTCGGATTGGTGCCGTACTGCGCGCCGGATTTGCGCTTCAGTACGGCGCCAATCGCGACGAGTCATTAACGGAAATCCACTGCTCTCATAGAGAACAGTGGATTCCTCGCTCCTCGCCGCTCGGCGAAGCCCCCGCGGGGGGAGAAAGTGACATGCACATTATTGACGGCGCGTACGCCGCGCTCTGGCCCCACCCCCGTCCCGCCCCCCCCCCGCCCCGTAGTCACAGCGTATTTGTGAGCTCAATACGGCACACAAATCCGTTGGGAATAAGCCGTGTGAACACGGCCTTACAGGCAATTTCCTAATTTTCCTTGGTACAGCATAAATTTCTTCACATACTCATACCTGGCGGCAATGTAATAGATATCAAAGTCCAAGGATTTTATACAATAATCAAAATAGATGCTACCATGTTAGATGTACAATTTGTAAGCCACCCTGGAGATATCTTGTCAATGTTTAGATGATACTATTTGTCTGTCAATATATGTAACTATACACAAATCATAGTACGACCACTCTACATGTCGCTGGCCTGCTGATATCGAATGTTCTAAAACAAAACCATACAGATTATTTTCAATCCACAATAGGTTGATCCATAACTCAAGTGTATCCCCCTAAAAACAATATCCACGTACCCGAAAATCCATACCTTGCGGCAGTATCATGGATGCCAGGTTCCCGGGATTTGTTTGAAAAACAAATAATTATCTCCCATTCCTCATGTGCAACAAGGTAACCATAAGGTAGAACCAACTCACAGGTGTTGGGCGTTTATATACAAATCACCAGTTCCATCGCAAGTGAGCCAATTGGATTAGTTCACGCCACTCAAACAAACACTCCATGCTCGTTAGTAACTCACCCTCGTTGGTAATGCTGCTCTAACTTCATTTCGCTCCCTAAAACAAACTATCAGCAACTCATCGACGATACACGAGGAAAAGGAACGCCAACCAAAGGCATTCCGTACATGCGCAAACATCCGCGCCAGCGCTGAACTGATAATCCCGGACATACGCAGAGGCATAGACTTCACTTTTCCGCCCGTAGTCCCGGCCCACAATCCGATCACCAAACAGCAAACGCCCTTATCCACAGTCGTTTCCAGCAGGTCCCGAGCGACAAATCACCGGATACCACCTCCACTATCGTCTGCACACACAAAACCACCTGGTTCCTATTCAAAATCCAAAAGGCCCTTGTATTTATTGTTTTAATCCACTAACCATACCAAACATGAACATTGAGGTATATACAACGATGCATCTAAATAGATATAGCTGATATACAAAACAATCATCAAGACAAGCCTATCCTAAATTGGAAAAAAAAAAAAAGAGAGAAAAAAAAAAGGAGAGAAAAAAAAAGAAGGGAAAAAAAAGAAAGAAAAAAAAAGGAAAAAAAAAAGAAGGAGAAAAAAAAGGGGGAGAAAAAAACCAAAACCCCCCCCAAAAAAACCAACCACATATTTCTCAGATAAATGATGCAAACGATAAAGCATGTTAATGCCCATAGGAAGTACAATGTCTTCATCTATAAATCCATCTGGTTTCCCATCGGAGGAATTGTCTCATAGTCCCCCCCACCTGAAATCCATTGGGACCACCTCCAACACCGGAAAAATGAAAGAGAGACCGATCACCTCCATGCATCTCCACCATGTACGGGAACCGATGTATCCCGCGCATGCACCACGTCACCTAGTGCCACGCAAAATCCTCCGCCGAGACTCTCTAGACGTCTTTCCCACATATGTTTTACCACAGGGACATGTGCACTGATACACCACTCCCTTGGTCTTAGTTTCATAGTTTGTAAGGCTAAAAAAAGACAAGTCGTCCATCTAGTTCAGCCTGTTGTGCTAAGGTGTTGATCCAGAGGAAGGCAAAACCACCCAATGAGGTTAGAAGCCAATTTTCCTCATTTTAGGGAAAAATTCCCTTCCTACCTCCAATCGGCAATCAGGAAAATCTCCCTGGATCAATGACCCCTCTCCTCAATCCCTAGTCACTATAACTTGTTATAATATTACCTCCAGAAAAGCAACCAAACCCTTTTGACCTCGTTATTGAATCCACCTACCAGTCCCCTCTGCAGAGAATTCCACAGCTCTCACTGCTCATTAAAAAAACAAGTAAAAAAGAATCCATTTCTATGTATATATAGACACATTCGTTCCTCAATGACGAAAATGGAATGCCCCCTTGTTCTAGATACAGGTCAGTCCCTGTGTATAAATAAATCATTGGAGAGATTCTCTATATTGACCTTTTGATGTATATTAAACATATTAAAATATTCCCCCCCGAAGCCTTCTTTTACACATAAACTAAATAACCCTAATCTTGCCCAAATCTTTCTGAGAACTGGTATCCACAACCCAGTCCTTTTATATTTTTGAAGCCCGACTTTGTACCTGTCAAGCTCTACCTATGTCTATTCCCTGTCACTGGTCCCAAAACTGTACACAATATTCCATGTTGTGGTCAACCAGTGAACTTGTTAATGGGAGAGAATAATGTTCTCATCAATGTACACTATGCCCCTATTAATCACCCCATAACCTAATTAGCTTTGCTTGCTGCATGCCTGACACTGCTGCTACAATTATGTTTACTGTCGACCAGGATTCCAAGTCCCATCTCCTCCATGTCACAATTACCCATAGATTTTTCCATTTAACATGTAAATCAGTAAGAATTTTTCTCTTCCCCATGTGCATAACCTTGGCAATTATCAGTGAAAAACCTCATCTGCCATTTCCCTGCCCAGTGCCTCACAACTTATTCCAGATCCCCATTGTAAACAACATATTAACCTCTATTGTGGTTGATTACTTCCACAGAGCTTAGTATCGTCCTGCTAAAATCGATATTCTATACTACTGTGTATTTCCCTGTGTAAGATCATTAATGAAAATGTTAAAGAGGAAAGGGCCCCAATACATGACCCTTTGTGTTAACCCCACTTGTAACAGCGATCCAGTCTGAGTATGTACCGTTAATTACTACCTTTGTTTTTCTATCAGTGAGCCAGATCTTACCCACGTGCACACAATTTCCCCCAGGCCAAGCATTCTCATTTTATTTTACCAACCTTTTAATGTGGCAACCGTATCAAATGCTTTAGAAAAATCTAGATAATGACATCCATGCCTCACCCCATCCAGTCTAAGCACTGACTAACCTCATAGAAGCTGATGAGAATATCTGACAGGACCGATCCTTCATGAACCCATGCTGGAACGGCGTTGATACATTTATTTTTCAGTGAGATACTCCAGTATAGCATCTCTGAGAAAACCTTCAAACATTATATACCTACAACAGAGGTTAAGCTTACCTGGCCTATAGTTTCCTGGATCACTTTTTGACCCCTTTTTGAATAATTGGCACCCACAATTGCTATGCGCCAATTCCTTTGGGACATACCACCGTTATTAGACAGTGCATGAATAATAAAATAGGGCCTATCTATGACACACTTAACTGCTCTAGGACACGGGGTGGTATGCCATCTGAGCCAGGGGATTTGTCTATTTTAATCTCCTAAGACGGAGCTGCACTTCATCCTAGGTTAACAAGAAACTTTTAAGTTGGAGTTTACCACATCTCTCGTTCAACAGGAAGCATCCACCTCGTTAATACAGTGGATAAAAAAGTTTTTAATACGTTTGCTTTTTTCTCATCGCACCTCTCTTACTGTCTCTCCCTCCAGTATTTTCAAAGGGCCAACATTTTCCGTTTTAATCTTGTTTACTATTTTATATAGTTAAAAAACTATTTTGGGGTTAGTTTTTACTTTCTATAGCAATATGTCTTTTCCGTCTCCAGCTTTGCTTCCTATACCTTATTTTAACACCACTTTTTTTTTTACCCTATAGCTTCTTAGTGCCTCTTTAACTGCCCTCCTGTTTTAGTAGTTAAACACTTTCTTTTTGTTTTTTATTTTTTTGCTCGTTTACATCCCAGTTGACCACATTGGGTTTTTTTCCCTGTTTCTAATTTTTTTTATATAACCATAAGGTAATGTCTCTCACAGTGTAGCCTAGGATGTTTTTAAAAATATCCCATTTAGAATTATTCTCCATATTTAAACACATTGTCCCATCAATACGGAGTAGGGCCTCCCTAATCAGAATAAAAATAGCCTCCTAAAATCCAGTGTTTTATTATAGTGGCTCCCTGACAAAAAACTCCTATTGAATGATAAACGAAATTTATTATTTTATGGTTCCCATATTTTCCCTAGTACCCCCCACTACCTGAAAACCTTTGTTACTCTGTCAGGTCTATTAGCTTTAATATTAGGTCTAGAAGTGTCCATTCCACTAGACGTTCCTGCACCATATGGGCAAAGGTAATTTAACCATTAGTTATTGACAAACCCTGTTTCGTTTATGAAAGCTTACAAGCTTCAGATTCCCAATTGATGTCTGGTATAGTTAAAGTCGCCCATAATAATAACCTCATTCTGAATAGCCGCCTTCATCTCCACCTCATGCATCTCCACCATGGTCAGGCAAACTGATGTATCGCCGCGCATGCTCCACGTCACCGATGTCTCCCAAAATCCTCCGCCGAGGACTCACCTCTAGACCGTCTTTTCCCACATATGTTTTTACCACAGGGACATGTGCACTGATACACCACTCCCTTGGTCTTGCAATTAGCAAAAGTCAATAAATTATAGAAATCCTATTGGTCTTAGGGTCCTGAAATCCCATTGCACCCAAGATATTACTTACAAGCCTTGCAGCTACCAACACCCGGTATGTGCCAAGAATTTTACTCTTCAACCAGTTCGATTTAGGCTTATGAATAGGCGATCTCTCAAGTTTACATCCTCTACAATAAGTAATAGTTGGGTCGAGGACAATAAGAACTGTAATAAAGGATCCTTCCTAAGATCGGCCAGAATCTTGTCAAGATCTCTCTTATCTCGCCTGCAGCCATGTCATACGTTCCTATGATTCGTGTCTTAGTCAGTTTCTCCCTCCTATATAGGAAATTCAATATAGCAACTTTACGTAGCATGATTAAGCATGATTATTATTTATATAGGCTTAATATCTGCAATTTATTTTCATGTCCTTATGTGGACTTTTTGCAGCCTATTTTTATTAAAGAAATACTTCTGCCGTATAAATGTCATAAGTGTATTGTTTTCAGTAATGTTTTTGTGAATTCATCTCCATCATTTTGCATTGTCTCATACTCTTTTGCATTTTCAAAAATCTGCATCATTATGTGGCTACTTATTATCTTATCCTTTATTATCATTACCTTTTATTATAATAGGTGGACATGCATACATTATTGTAATTAGATTTTGCATGCTTCCATTCATGTGCATATTTTCTGGTGTGCATGTGTGTTGATGTGCACCTGTTTTAACCCTATGAATATAACAGATCAAAGCATTTATTTCATGTATGAAAATCTTATTAATATACTTGTGTAAGCGTTAATTGATTTCCGAATGCTTCCCACAACATGCAACTCCTAGTAGAAAGTAACAATTGGTAATTTAATTGCTATCTAATTTATGTTTTATTTGATTAACCAATCTTTTTAATATGTATATATAAAATATATATATATAGAATATATATATATATATAAATATATATATATAAATATATATATTATAGTATATATATATACACTCACACGCCACTTTATTAGGTCACTTAACCATGCTAGTAACGTGTAGGACCCCCTGTATGGGCCTTCAGAACAGCCTCAATTCTTCGTGGCATAGATTCAACAATGTTTTGCACACGATGCTCAATTGGAAACAAGGGGCCCAAAAGAGTGCCAGAAAATATTCCCCACACACAAGACACCACCATGACCACCTAGCCCGAACCGTTGATACAAGGCAGGATGATCCATGCTTTCCATGTTTGTTGGACGCCAAATTCTATTACCCTACCATCCGAATGTCGCAGTCAAAATCGATACTACATCAGATCAGGCAACGTTTTTTCCAATCTTCAACTGTCCAATTTTGATGGCTTGGCAAATTGGAGCCTCAGTTTCCTGTTCTTAGCTAAAAGAGTGGCACCCGATGTGGTCTTCTCTGCTGTAGCCCATCAGCCTCAAAGTTCGCCGTACAGCGCGTTCTGAGAGCTCTTACCTGTCCTACCTTTGGTTTGTAACTGTGCTATTTGATTCACTGTTAGCCTTTCTATCAGCTCGAACCAGTCTGCCCAATTCTCCTTTGACCATCTGCAACAACAAGGCAATTCCGCCCACAGACTCGCCGACTCACTGGATGTTTTTTTCTTTTCCGGCCATTCCTCTGTAAACCCTAGAGATGGTTTGAGCGTGAAAATCCCAGAAAAAAGATCAGCATTTCAGAATACTCAAACCAGCCCTTTTCTGCACAACAACCATGCCACTTTCAAAGGCACTCAAAATCACCTTTCTTCCCTACTGATGCTCGGTTTGAACTGCTAGGAGAATGTCTTGACCTGTCTACATAGTGATTGGCTATTAGAAAATTATAGTGTTAAATGAGCAGTTGGACAGGATTACCTAATAAAGTGCCGGTGAGTGTAATATAAAGTATAATATATACACAAAACCCCATAAAAGAAAAATGAAGGGACAAAATATTTAAACCAGCGCGTCAGTGCTAGAAGTGAAAGAATTCCAAAGTTAAAAATTTTTTCAGTCTATAAAAACCATATTCACAAAAAATGAAGTGCGCGTCACTTCTAAACAAAAACACTAATATATAAAAATATTAAAAGATACAAACCCCGACGCCACAGTGATTCACCACATAAATTAAGTGCTACCCTCAGGGGTACTTAGTCTGAAGCAACCGTCAGTAAATAGCAAGGTCACTCATCCAAGAGTGTTTCTAATTGGCAAATAGAGTCGGCACATAGTAAACTAGAACACCCACAGTGTTCCCTATTAAAACCTGATTTAAGCCATTCATAAAAAAGAACTCCTTTGATCACCAGATAACAGACCATTAAGAAGAGAAGCATAGTACAATAACATGAAATACAAGTTATCTTAAAAAACTACCGAAGTTAAAATTCCAAGCACTAATAATATAAAAACATAAGAAAGAGTCCCATGTATTAAACTTAAAGATTTATTGTTTTTCTGTCACCTCATTTAAGCCCTCTGGATGTATTGTTCCGTCAATTATGTACATCCAGATGACTTCTTTGCGTTGTAGTGAAATGAAACCAATTTTTGGCCGGACTCGGGATTTGTTCTATGGGTATAACAGAAATCATAGAGAAATCCCCTCCAGAGCCTCGTGCAATGTGGTGTGGACACCTTGGTCTCACTCTTTCATCTTCGTGCTTGCACGATGACCATTCAGTCCTAATGTGCGGGGGCATTTAGTTCACAATATATTGCATCCCGCACCACATTGAATAAGGAAAACTACGTAAGAACAGGTACAATCTAGAATATTTAGTGATGAAAAATGTTTTCTTTTGTAGTGTTGGAATGAAAGTCTCATGTTTTCTACAATACTGTGACAGCAAAAGCATCCTATGTCCCACACGGAGAAGCTGCCTATTCTTTTATTTATCCACAATGTTTCACCTCATTTGATTTGTTAGAGTAAAATTTTGGTATTTTACTTGGAGTAATTCAGCTTTTGAAGATTTGGGGCTCTTCAAAGAGAAAACATTAGGTCTCTCTGGGATAATAGAGTATAATAAGGGTCTCGTCCAACAAGGCCACTTTAATACATAATAAATTTTTAATTTTATTATGGGCAATATGTCCTTTGGTTATAAGAGTACATTTTGAAAAGTTTTTTTAATTCTGGATACCCATAGGTCTAACCTTTAAACATTCTTGTTATGTTAATCTATAGTTTCTGGCCACCGCAATCATCAAGCAGCTCGATCGGATAATTTTTTCTGTTGTAAACTATTTATTCAAGATAACAGCTGTTTGTTTCATATTTCGATTGCACTCCTAACAATTTTATATCGCAATCCAATTCATTTGATAATAAGGGATACTTTTGAGCCAAGGCTTATATGGAGAACTTTTGAAGTCTATAAAAACTATATGACAAACAGCCTTAAAAAATCTCAGTAAAGTAATATCAGTTCCCATTAGGTAATCCTAAGTCCAGAATTCTATAATGTGATTGGTATAACAAGGGACACAAAGTATAGACCCCAATCGTTGTTATTTAGATGTTTACAAATTTTTGAATTCCCGCTTCGTAGGCCCATTCAATTATAAACAAATCATCTATATAACTTCTATAGATCAAAATTTTCTTAAAAAAATTCTGGAATAATGTGCTCCTCTCAAATTGGCTCATAAAGAGGTTTGCGTACACGGGGGCCAATCTTTGGTCCCCATCGCCGAACCGCTTTCTTTCTTGCCAATAAAAAAACATCCCCATATGTAAAATAAATGTTTTCAAGGATGAACCTAACACACGTTAATAAAAAAACGTTTTGAAACGGTTCGACTAAGGAGTGGGTTTTTTAAAATATCAGAGTGCAGCTTTAACCCAAATTCAGGGAAATGTTGGTATAAGGGCACACATCTAATGTTAAAAAAACAAAATTTGGGCTTTCGTGTTAAAACCCGATAAAGTGAAATAAGGCACCGAACCCCTCAAAAAGCTTTTGGTTTTGTGAAAAAATTTGGTTGAACCCACATCTTTATAATGAATAGGTTCTTTGTAAATGAGTTACCCCGCTTTAGGGGCTCCTGGGTTTCTTTTTGCTTTATGAATTTTTGGGTAGTGATAAAAGAATGGGGTACGGGTCCCTGTATTTAAAAAAAAACCCTTTTTAGTTTCTTTTTTCCCCCTTCTTTCAGAGCGAATCGAATAACGAATTAAATTTTTCTGTTTTCGTAAAGGGGATTTTGTGGGGTTAAACTACTGTACTTGAATCAGATAAAATTTTTTTATATATTTTTTTTAAATATATAAATATATTAATAAAATTATATATATATATATATATAAAATATATATTTATATTATATATTTTTGACAGGCCTGTGTTTTTGCTTGTGAGTTATTTCCTTTAGTTTGATGGCTTAACGAGCTGGTGCTGTGCTCAAACAGATTAGAAATTTGTGGTGTGGGGGACACTCGCAGTGAAAAAAGGGGGAAACTTTTTCTAAAAAGTGTTATAAAATAAATATATATAATATTAATAAATATATAAAATTTTAAATATATAATATTAAATAATTATAATATATATTATAAAAAAGATAATATACAAAAAGATATAATATATAAAAATTATTAAATATATAATAAAAAAATTTATTATATAATTAAAAAAGTGTTACTTTTGCAAGATACATACTTTTTGGTGTGGATAGTTTTTAAAGGGGGTACGCCTCAACTTGGCCCACCACTAGCCCGGGAAAAAGAGAAAGACCATATGGTAAATTTGCTATAAAAACTTTTTCTAAGTAGTTCAAACACTGGATTGTAACAGATTTACTGATTATCTTTAGTATTCCTCCTTTATAAGTTCTTATATATTTTTTTTTTTTGTTTCTTAAACAACTCCTTTAACCACTTTAGAATCTGTAGGTTTTCGCAGCAGTGTACTTAACTTTTTTTTTGAGACTTAAGGAATGTTATTCGTTTAAAGGATTTCTTATCCTTGAGAGTTTTTTTGGTTTACTTTGTTGTGACTGACATCATGTTTTTGGCCTCAGTGGTATCATAAAAGGTACTTTTGAAACAATAAACTAATTACCTTTGGACCATAGCAGTTAAAAAAGGGAAATATACTCCCCTTTTAGGGGCCCTTTTGCTCTATTGCCTGGTGCATATTGTGTGTCGGGGGTAGTCACATTCTTTTACTACTGTGACATAAAGTCCAGGGGCGACATATCAGAAAAGAGGGGCCTCCACGCCAATTTTAAAGCACCTTAAATTATTGTATAGTGCGGTTGAATGAATCAATGAATCTGTCACACATCTGGTGTCTGGTATGCCTTGCATAGTTTAATTGGTGTGCCTAATCTAGGTGCATAGCATAACTTATGTGCATAGCATATCATTGCTAGAATATTTGATGCACCTACTTTAGGCGCATTCAAATGGTTTTATGCCTGCGTAAATGCGCCCTAATTTTTAAACACAGCCATTTATTTGGGGAATCGGCATCAACAGGTTTTTGGAAAAAATACCAAAAAAAAATTGCAGTCCTAAGGGGCAATCCCCCAAATCAGGCATCCCCAAACTGCGGCCCCTCCACTGTTGTGAAACTACAACCCCATCATGCTTTTATAAAATCAAAACAGTGGGAAATGAGGGGGTTTGTATTTTCCCAACTGGGAGGGCCGCTTTTTGAGGATGCCTCCCCTAAATGACAGGAAATGATAAGCGTAGTCCAAAAACAGTTTTATGTTTATTTAGGTATCTTAAAGGGGTTTTTTATTTTTAAATGGTCTTCAGAAAAAGGGGACATGAAAAAAAAAACTTTGCATTAGATGTCATTGCAAAGCTGTTTTGTATTCACTTTTTCCTTTATCTTGTTTTTTGTTTACACTGAACCCCGTCTGGGCGGTCCCTCCGGGCCCTCCTCCTTGCATTTCACTAGTCGAGAGCTCATTTACAATTCTGTACAGCCCCTGGTTTGTATTCATGGAGCGAGCATTCCGTGTGTCTCTCCACTCAGGGACCGGCACATATTATATACTTCACGACAGGGCCAGAAAGAACAGAATTAACACTGAAGGAGGCTTACACAATCAGTGAAATAGCACAATTTGTTTGGGCGCACATGTATGAATCCCGCACGGTCAGGCGCACACTTTTCCGCCAAGTTTTCTCCGCGGAAATCTGGCGCCGGATTTTAGTGTCGGGGGCCCCGGGGAGCGCTTATACATCCATGGAGAGCGAGTCCCGCCGACAGCCGTCGCCATGTCTTTTAGTCGCATGCGGGTCCCGAGGCGCAGTGCCGCGTCAGCACACCTATGAGATTACAGCGGCCGAGGAGGTAGTGCGGTCATACATGCGGTGGGGGAAAAGTCAGTCCGCACCTGGCGCAGTACAGTTGTGTTAGTGCGTCAAGGGATGCGGTGGACAGGAGGCTGCAGTGTCTGCGCTGAGCGCCTATGATTCGCGCCGAGCCGAGGTAGCTGAGCACTCCATACATGCGAAGGAAAAGTTTTCCCTGCGCCTCGCCAGTGTGTATGTGGGGGCACCATGCGGGACACGTGCGCAGTGCGGGACATTAGGCGCCGTCGTGACTTGGCGCCGAAAAACAGTTTTCATGTAAGCGAGACAGGCTGGAACAGCGAGAATCATTTTCCCACATGTCGGTGCGTATAGTGAATCAAAATCCCGCCTTTTATAAAGGCATTCATACATTCCGCGAGAAAGATCTGAAAAGCCTAAAAAATAAAAAATACTAAAACAAAATCACTTTCCAATATCCATAATCAAGAATTAGGATATTGAAAATTGGCCGGGAATACAGTAATCAAATTATCAGAAAAGCTAGTTCTGATTGGTCGGCATAAACCGTCCAATCAGAATAGGAGCGTCAGTGAACCATTAAAACCTATGGGGAAGTTTAGGACCAATCAGAATCCAACGGCGAGGATAGTTTCAAAATACAGTCAAAATGCTTGAAAAGAGCTGATTGGGTTAGCTGGAAGCTACCGGGGACTTGGCTAGCTCAGCCAATCAGAATAGGAGCCGACAGAGACGTCATCTAGCCTATGGAGAAGTTTAGTGCCAATCAGAATCCCGGCGGGACAGGTTAAAAATACTGTAAAAATGCTGAAAAGAGGTGATTGGCTGAGCTAGCGTGGGCTATCGGCTAGCTCAGCCAATCAGAGCCGCACAGCTGAACTTCTCCCATGTATTAGTCTAGGATGAGGTGATGGCGCCAATGGCGAATCTCGGCTCTCAGCGCCGAGCGGCAATGAAGTATTAAATCAAAAAATAATTTTTATTAAATGTAAAACTTTATCAGATATAGAGCCTGACCCTTCTTTACAAACTAAAGCAGTTAAAAACCCGAACAACGCTTTATGTCCGCCGAGACCCCGCGCTACATAGGGAATTGCAAATAGAGAGAATTGCCGGGAAATAACAGTCTTCAATTGTTTATGCTATTCTTCATATGTAGTCGGGCAGAGCCAGCCAATCAAATAGGAGCGGCAAAGTCCCATTATAGTCCTATGGTAGAAGTTTGGACCAATCAAAAATCAAAGAGCGGGACCAGTTTCAAGAATACAGTAAAAATACAGAAAAGTACTGGATTGGCTGAGCTAGCGGTGGCCTTGGATATCCCACAGCCAATCAGAGCGCGAGCTTAACTTCTCCCATTATAGTCTAAGGAGAGATGGGTGCTCTGAAATTCTCGGGTGCTCAGCGCCGTGCGCCATGAAGTATTAATCAAAAAATAATTTTTATTAAATGTAAAACATTATCAGATAAATATTAAATCAATAAAATCATATTTATTTCTTTATTTTCGTTATCCAAGGAGCAATAGTATGGGTGCAGAACGAAAATAAAGAAATAAACATGATTTTATTGATTTAAATTTTTTTTTCGTTACCTCCCCTATTATTATGTTCATTTTATATACACATCAGTGACCGACTTCGTTGTCTTATAATTTGGATTTCGGCCAGTACAGTTTGATTTTCAGATTGCATTAGAAAACCCATAGAGCCGTCCGCTCGCCTTCGTCTCGCCATTGTCCAAATAACGGCGCCCGTATCTTTTAAATTAGCCCATCACAGAGCGCGCTCTTAAGAATTTCTTTTTCCCCCATAGAACCTTATAGAAAGTTAGCTCCAGGCTGCATGATTGGCCTATAGCTGACAGCCCGGATGCCGCCCGCTTCAACCCATAGCTCGTTTCTACATGTTTAACTGTATTTTGAACTGTCCCCGCCTTTGGAATATGATTGGGTCAATTTTTCTCCATAGGATAAAATGGGACATTTGGTTCGCCTATTCTGGATTGTCAATTCTCCTCCATCGTTAAAATGGGATACATTGTCGATCCGTTATCTGATTGGCTTGTTTAATGCGCCGACCATGAGAATAGCTTAAACCATTGAGAATTACTTGTATTCCCGGCGATTTCTCTCTATTGCAATTCCCTATGTAGCGCGCGGTCTCGGCGACAGAACGCGTTGATCTCGGTGTTATTAACTGCTTTATATTTGTAAAAAAGGTTTTCGGCTCTTTAAAATCAGGATAATGTTTTTACACTTAATAAAAATGAGGTCTTTTATTCAAGAATCCAACCGCCACGGCGCTGGAGCGCCAGAGATTTCAGAGCGCCCATCTCTCCATAGACTATAATTGTGAGAAGGTAGTCTCGGCGGGGCTCTGATTGGCTTGGATATCCAAGCCCCATCCGCTAGCTCTCCCAATCACTCTTTTCTGTCTTTTTACTGATTTTGAACTGTCCCTCTTCACGCCTTGATTTTTTGATTGGTCCCAACTTACTCCATATGATAAAATGGGACTTTGTCGCTTCCCTAATTTGCTGATTGTTTAATACACTCCTTCAATGATGTTAGAATGGGCCACTGTCGGCTCCTATTCCTGATTGGTAGCCAAACTTCATCCATAGGATATAATGGTCTTTGTCGCTCCTATTCTTGATTGGCTGGCTTCTGCCGACCAATGTAGAATACCTTAATACAATTTGAATTACTGTATTACCCGGCAATTCTCTCTATTGCAATTCCCTATGGTAGCGCCGGTCTCGGCGACAAACGCGTTGTTTCAGTTTTTAAACAGTTTAATATTGTAAAGAAGAGGTTCGGACTCTTTTATCTGATAATGTTGTTTACATTTAAAAAAAATAATTTTTTGATTAATACTTCATGCCGCACTGCGCTGAGGAGATCCGAGATTGCATTGCCCCATCTTCTTCTAAAGACTTATAATGGAGGAATTAGCTCGAGCGCTCTTGATGGTGCTGGATAAGGACCAAGCACCTGCTTGCTCAGCCAATCCGTCTCTTTTCTGTCTTTTTACTGTATGTTGAATAACCCGGCGTGGATTCTGATTGGTCAATCTTCCATAGTTTTAATGTGTTCACTGTTTCTCCTATTCTGATTGGTCGGTTATTAATGCCTGACCAATGAGAATAGTGTTTCTGAATTTGAATTAACTGTATTACCTGGGCAATATTACAATATCATAATATCGTGGATATTGCCCGTTCTAGAGTTTAGTGTGAAAGTGATTTTTTTATTTTAATTAATGTTTATATTTATTTATGTTCGCTTCTATTTTCTGAGAGAATGTGTTCCGCGAGCCTTTATCAAGTCGGATTTTTTTTCGTATTCATACACCTGCTGATGCACGGAGCGGGAGTGCCAAAATTTCTTTCAGCGAGTCTTCTATCTGCTTCCTCGCATTTCGATCCTGCTTCTCACTTCGCCTCTGCCGGAGCATTTAGACTCAAAAAAAACTTGTCTTGCACTGTCCGGCAGCTGCTGAGCGCTGCACTGCGCCATCGCTTTGTGCCGACTCAGAGCGATCGACATGGCCTCGATGAGTAATTCGAGAGCGCGGGCTGCGTCCCGCCCCGGAACAACCTACCCCGCGCCTGGAGCCTACAATTTGAACAAAATCCGCGCACCACTGCCCGCCGCCCTTCATGCGGGGCGCGGCGAAAGTGGGCGATACACTGACGCCTAACCACTGAGAATCCATCCTCCCCCAGCGTCCGACAGCGGTAGTTACCGGGCTGGGAGGGCTCAAGTATTAACTCCAAAAAACGGGGCGAAAAGCCCAAATCATTGTGGGAGGGACATGTCGCCGCTTTGGTGTCGATCCCTGCCTGACTCAAGAGTTTTTGGGCCATAGCATTTTCTCTTCCACACCCAGCAAAACAGACTGCAGCAGTTCTAAAATGAGAAACATAACAGTTTTGTCCCGGATGCCTAACACTTCCTTCATAGAAGCGAGATCTGTGCCGTTCATCCAGAGCTGTAAAAACACAATCAACTGTAACACAGTCTCCAGCTGTGAGAGAGGAGAAGAGTGCCAGTTTCTATATTGAATGCAGCCTGTGGTAATTATACAGCTCTTAGACAAAATAAAGACTGCTAGGGAGAGACACAGTGACATGTTGTACTCAATGCGGGAGGGGTTGGGAGTTCTCGGGAGACAGCAGGAATAGTGAAGGGTGAGGATGATTGTCACGCAGCTGTGGACACGTGGGAAGAAACTACCCCTGCATTTTTTGGATTGAGAAGCTGAGGAGTGAAGCAGTATGAATCAACCTTAGAGCTAAGAAAAGGGCGATACATCCCCTTTAAGGCTCAGCCTTGGTCCCGCAATGATATTGGTAAATCTTTTTCAAGGTACCCCAATAGATACCACAGATGGAAGTCAAAAATGGAGTCACCTTAAGTATGTAATATTGAGTATTGTTGCAATTTTGGCACCTGACACATTATGAAAGTTTTGATTTCTAGAACTTAGTATATCATTTTTTAATGTGGTAGTAGAAAAACAAGTGTATATTATATTAATAATATTCCTGTCATATACATATGGTAGTAAGATAGTTGACAGGCGACATTATTGAGGGGAAGATACGAATCTACCCCTAGAATGCTCTACATAAACTGTTACTTTAGGGAGGCATTGAAATGACTCGTGACACCGAGTGCCGTGGGACTCGATGAAGGTGGAGAGCCGAACAGTTCTTGTGTATCACCAGTAAGCACTATGCAGCTGACATGATTTATATTATAATAGCGGTTCCAATCCGCTTGTTCTGGGTTGGCTTTTTCCTGGAGTGTCAAAGAGCTGTGAGGTGGGCCACTTCCCCATGCCCCAGGTGAGGCAGGTGAGCTCAGCCCGTATAGAAGCCTGGTCTTAGCAGGCCTGTCATGTGCTGGCAGATGGTTGGATAATGCAACAAGCCACAAGGTAAGCAGCCCTGTTAAGCATGGTAAAGGTCCTCATGTACATTAAGATGCACTAGTGTGTCTCTGCTGTAGTCAGGGGGCCTGTTAACTGTTTAGTTTAGAGCTCACCAGAGCGCGGGATTTTTGTTTGTATATATTTGCGCTGACATTAGGCTTGTGTTATTTTGTGTGCCTTCCTAATAAACCCAGGCACAGCCTGGACTTGGACTTGTTAATGCGTGTCCCTGTCTCTGTGCTGCCAAAGCCCAGGCTGCTACGTGAGTTGTTGATGCAAACCCCCACATAAGGTTCTTCGGATGCGGGGCGAGACATACGTTTTAAAGAGACAAAACTCGTTTAATGGACCCGTTTTTTACTGCAATAGTGTGGCTAAGGGCAACGGCCGGTGAAAAAAGTACATTTGGATACCGTCTTACCTCTATGATGTCCTGGGTTGGAATGCTGCCAGCATGCGCAGCAATCAGAGACCGACCAGGATGATGAACTTTTAAAAGCGCTTATTCCAGGCAAACAGTATCCGTCATGCTGATGAAACAGCGAACCCAGCAGAATAATGCATGAGGAGGCCGTTGAGGGCTCCAGGCCGAAACCAATGCCCTGCTCATAGAAGCGAACGCGTCCTCGCCTTAAAGGAGCAGCAACACATTTAATAAGCAGCTCCAGAGCAGGTCCTGGCAAAATGTGCAGAGGAACGCCAAGCTCTCTTACTCCACCACCCGTGCTGCCGCGTGGTGCAGTCTTCCCTGCTAGAAATGACGCGTACAGATGACGTCGAGGCCTCCTACGTCTATTGAAAGAGTGGCCGAGCAAGAGAGAGCTACCACTGTATGGGCTCAGTGTCTGAAGTGCTGGCTGCCGGTCCTAACTGGGGAGCCGCAGTAATGCGTATTTTTCGACCTCAGTTTGAGTCTGCAAGAGTCGTCACAAGGACTATCTGAAGTTAAAAGGCGAGATCCTGGCTCGCTTAGGAGTAAAAACACGAATGTGTCCAGCCCGACGGGGTGCAGTAACTGGACTTTTTCGGACCATCTTCCGTCCGCGCGCTCTCAGATGTACTACATGATTTCCACTTGGTGAAAAAAAATGGCTACAACCCGAGGAGGTTCTTACACCCTGCGCCAAAGAGTGGAAAGTAGTCCGTCTTTGACAATTCGTCCGTTCCTTGCTCCAGGAGGATCCAGCGCTGGGTTGGACCAAGACGACCCCAGAAGAATGCTGAACAACTGGTTAAAGCCTGTTCGAAAGGTACAAATGTCCACCGAGGACTTGCCTTCAAAGCAGCCGTCCCTTGACGCTCACAAGCCCAGTGGACAGTGGCCTCGTACGTGACGGCTCCGGTCAGTTAATACTGTCCATATATAAAAGTGTCCTCAAAGGTGTGCTGTAGCTCAGAGGGGGACTCTTTTGGTGAGTAAAGGACCCAAAGGAGCGAGCCCGGATCCAGGGAAGAGCGAGGCGAAGGGACCGAGGCCGTGCATACTTTGGCTGAGGCGGTGTCACGGACTGGGCATGTTGCCTTACAAAACTTTCCCCTTAGCAGGTCTTGATGCCATGGAGATGCGACCCAGAGCTGAGGCGGTATAGGAGGTCGTTGTTTAGGCCCGGCCTGTGTGCGTCTGCAAAGACTTGAGTTCAGTAGACTGATCGGCAGCTTGTCATCTAAAGGTGAAGTGACAATCCCGTAATTGAGCTCTCCTGGACTCAGGTAATCTGGTCACGGTACTTGTTGCAACCCCAGTTGAGATTGATCCTTACATCACTCAACTGTACGGTCGTGGGATAGGGTGACTTGTTTGTACAATGGGGACAAACCAAGGAATACCCAACTGACCCTAGTCGCAAGCTCGAGACTCCTTTAGTGTGTATTGCCTCACATGGAGGAGGTGGGTGATGTGCAGGTCCCTCTTACAGATGGTGATCCTAGGGAGAGACTTCCCCCTATTCTGGTGTAACTTGTGCAGAAACATGTCACCGGGCCGAATACGGAAATATTAATAAGATCGTTGATTTATACCATGGTGTACCCGGAAGCACATTATGAACCCTGATTTCCATAGTTCCAGCACTAGGTGGTGTAACACTGGAGAAAGGTGATAATTTTCCCCTAAGCTGATTCTGGGCTGGTGAAACGGAGGAACAAGAGGAAGGGTTCTACTTGAGCCGGACCTAGATGAGTCTCAAGGATAATTTTGGGACTGCTCAACACAGAGATCCACCGTTGGTAAAAGCCAGGGATCGAAGTGTGGAAGTGTCCTAAGCTGGGGGTCCTCAATACCCATTGAGGGCCGATACTATGTTCCCCCATTTGGCAATCAACAGTGAGCTTTATGCCAGTTATTGAAAACAAAGTTTCGGTGGGAGGTTGTGGACAACTAAGTGGTCACCAGGGGCCGCAGCCATACCGCGGAAGCAATTGTTTGTTAGATCCTCTCTCATAAGCACGATGTTAGGAGTGCCATGTAGGTATGGAAAAGACCAACAGAGCGCATTTCCTGTCAGAGGTTTTATTTTGGCCAGGGTTTGAACAACTGTGGAGCGGTAAAATGAATTGGGCTACTGTGAGTTCCTGCCCGCGAGTGCCAGTCTTTAACATCTCCGATGCCCCATTTTCGAGCCACTCTGGTGCCACCTTGCCCAATGCATAGAAGTACCCGTTGAAAGGATAAAGCGATGGATCTAGTGGTCCCGGACTGGTGAAGTCTGCATAGGGGCCATCATAATCAATGGTGGGTGCTCGATTGTACGCCACCCCGGTACCCAGCAGGCGTGTGCCCTTACGGAATACTTCATCTAAAGTTTTGCACAAGGGAATTTTGTTTCTACATGTTCTCTTGCGGACGGCATACCGAAAGAGATCCTGACTGACCAGGGGAACCCCTTCATGTCAAGGGTTATGAAAGAATTTATGCAAGTTGTTTAAACAGCAACAGATCTGCACACATTCTGTAATTCGTCACCCACACAACATACGGCCTGTTGAAAGGGGGGAGGTTATAAAAAGACACCTAAAAATGATGTTAAAGAAGGTGGTTAGTGAAAGATGGGAAGGACTGGAGATTGTCTTCTTCTGCCGTACCTTCATGTTCCAGGTCCGGGAAGTTCCACAGTCTTGCACGGGGAGGTGTTTCTCATCCGCTTGAATCTAGTATATGGTAGACATCCACGGGCTTCTAGATAATATCTAAAGAAACCTGGGAGCGACGAGTCCACACCCTTATCAAGAGTGTTATTGAGCACATTTCCCTTATGTCAAGGGACCGTATCCGCGTAGCAGTCATGCCCATCGTTATGGGAGCATTTACAGCAGGCCCCAGGAAGCCCAAAGCCGGGTGTATAACATGTCTGCCAAGGTGGAGGTGACCTTCAACCCGGGTGATCGGATCTCGTATTTGTGCCCACCTTGGAGAAGTAAATTTCCTAGCAGAGAGGCATGGACCTTATGAATAATTTGAAAAGGTCGGGAGTGTAAATTTATAAAGTCTATCCAGTCCAGGCAAAAGAAAACCAGAACAGCTTTATCATTGATAAATTTAATTAAACCGTGGAAAGATAGGGAGACCCTGACAGCTGTAAGTACCCCCGGTCCCTAGAGTGTTTCCGAGGTGCGTATATCTAGGTCCCTGTCCAAGTACCAAAAACAGGAGACCCTCGAAATTTCGTTGGGCAGAGAACTAAGGATGTGTTCTCTGAGTTTACCAGGTCGCACAAAAGTTATAGAAAGGCATTGACAATTTCACCGAACCTGGGAGTAAAGGTTCATCTGAAACCGTACCGGGTTCCGGAAGCTCGTAGATGGGCCATATCAGAGGAGGTCAAAAAAATGTTGGACCGTCGAGTAAATTGAGGTAGTCCAAAGTCTGAGTGGATCCTAGCCCTATTGAGCTGAATACCAAGAGCCAGAGTTCATTACGCTTCGTAAACGACTTTCAGGAAGTCTAAATTGAGGTCTCGAATTTGATGTGTATCCAATGCCGAGAGTGAGGAAACGAGTATAATTGAGAGGTTAGGTCAGTGGCCATATACTTCTCTACTTTTGACTTACTAAGGTTATTTGACAAGTACCGGCCCTACAAAAGGGCCAAAGAAAAGAACCGCTTTTTCCATCCCCCCCAGATGGTCTGAGTTCAGTTATGTCTGCTTACCATTTGGGTTGCATGGGCGCCCAGCAACCTTCCAAAGGTTAAGGGATTATACTTCTCTATAAGCCCCAGTCGTCGTTTATGGCCTCAGCGTAGTCTCGACGACATTAATTATCCCTCAGGTGATGACGGGGACAACCACCTTATCTAAGGTATCAGGCTGTGCTTGATTCGCTTAGAAACAGGGCTTTTACGCAAATCCTAAAAAAGTGTGAGCTTTAGAGGTCTGGAAGAAAGCCCGGTACCTGGGGTAGTTATTGGTAGAGGTGGTCCATAAAACCGCGCAAATCAAAAAAGTAGGAGGCTATACATAGGCTGGCCACGAACCTAGCAAGCAAAGAAGCTAAGAAGGCTTTTTTAGGTATTTGAGTAGGGTATTACATCTGGAGGTTCTAACGCCATTCCGAACTTCGCTAGCAAAGCCGCTCCTCTACAACAGACCTGACAAGGCACAGATAACTCAGTTCTATGGTTACCGCTGGAGCAAGAGGCGGTGGAAAGGTCCTTTCCAAAATACGTTAAAAGTGTCCCTGTGTAAACAACCATTAATCTAGATACCTCCTAACTTTAAAGATGGATTTATTGTACAGACCGATGCATCTGACGTGGGGCTAGGGTGCCAGTACTTTCCCATGAGGTAGATTGGAGGTAAAAGCAACCGCCATCATCTATTATCTAAGCAGGAAAAGCTCACTCCATGAGCCTGAGCGTAACTATAGTATTGGTTGTGAGTGCGTTTGAGTGTTTCGGCCCATCAAGTGGCCCGAGTTGAAGTCCACTCAAGTATTACACCTAATGGGAAGACACTATTTAAGGTTAATCACGGACCATATCGCCACTGTAACTCTGGTTGTCCCAGGCAAAAGAAGAAAAATGCAAAGAGTCACATAGGTGGGTTACTTTACATTAAGAATTATAGTCTTTTCCGTGGAACAGTATAGGGCTGGAAAACTGCAAGGCAATGCATGACAGGCAACTGCAAGGGTCCATTTGTTTAGAAGAGGCCTAAAGAGTGTCCGACCCCCACAGGCTCGGAACAGTAGGGGGAGGGTATTTAAGAGTAGTGACAAGGAGGCTACAATATTGAGGGTGAATATACATTCCCCTAGATGCTCTCATACGTTACTGTATGGGAGCGCATGGATAGACGCGTGTCACCGAGTTGGCCTGGAACCGGTAAGGGAGAGCCTACAGTCCTTTGTTGTGTCAGTAGCACAATGCTGCTGAGCATGGTTATGTAAATATAGCGGTCCAATCCGCTTAGTTAATGGTCTGGGTTGAGGCTTTTCCTGGAGTGGTCATAAGAGCTGTGGTGGGGTGGCTACTCCCCACGCTCCCAGGTGGAGGCGGGGGCTCGGCCTATAATAGGCCTGGGTCCTGCAGGCCCTGTCATGGCTTGCTGATTGGTGGAATCTATCAAGCCACAGGTAAGCAGCCCTGTTTAATGCATGTAAAGGTCTCTGTACAAGAGGCACTGAGTGCGTGTCTCTTGCTGTAGTCAGGGCCATTTACTGATTAGTTAGAGTACCCCTCATCCTGAGCAGGATTTTTGTTTTGTATATTTTGCCTGACATTGAAGGCTGTGTTACATATAGTGTTGCCTTCCAAGTAAACCCAGGCACACTGACTTAGGACTTTTATGCATGTGTCCCTGTCTCTGTCTGCCAAAGCCCGGGCTTGCGAACATAGTGTTTGGTGTCACACCCCCACAATATTACCTATTTGTTCTCCTGGCCCTCTCCTCGTTAGGGTGTTGTCCAATGCATACGTTTTTTGCATTACTTAGGTTTACATATTCCGATCTGCATACCTTATAATGGGTTGTATGCCACATTAAGAAAATAACTATTGTGTGTATGGATCCCCAGTCTTTTACTTTCCATGTTGATATCTTTTCAGTGTTTAAACTGTCCTATATACATTTAGTATATGTATAAGCCTTTTGTTACTTAGATAATTAACCCTTTCTTGCACATACTCATGTGTGTTCTTTTTTATTGTAGTGTTACTACTATTTGTACATATACCTTTCTCTTTATTACCATAACTAACTATAGTAGCACAGCATTAGAAAAGTTGTTATCTGGACCGGATGGAAACTTTGGTTGTAGGAACTTTTTTAAAGATTTGCTTAAAGGCCAATTTTTTTGATTGCCCAATCCAGTCTGACAAACTTTCTCTACAAGATAGGTATTATAAATACATTTTACTGCATTTGACTGAAAATCTTGATTAGGAAATATGCTAAAATTTTGCTGTGCAAACAAAGTATCACTGTTGTGTTTGGATCCAGTTTATTATTTCTTTTTAGAGTATGTTATAATAACATAGTTTTCATAAGCAACTATAGAGAGTATGATTTATGAAGATTGCATTAAGTATTATGATGAATGGAAGCAATGATAAAGAGATTCTCAACAAATGAAATAGCCAACATCTAGACATTTAAACACATGAAAATAAAATATAATAAATTAAGCAATTTTCTATTATTTCATGACATTTATCTTGTAGCAGGTTCTGTCAAGACATTTTACAGTTTTCATCTATTCTCTTGCTGGGCACTTGCATTCAGAGTAAACATAAAGCATGCTGGAAAATAAATTTGAAATAAAAAGCGAGCCAGGGTGTGCTGGCAGTATTGATATGCTAATTTTACTCATTACAATAGGTATTGTCATGATGAAAAAAGGCTTATAATAAGACAAGCGCTTGTAATGTAACAAAAACTTCTTTTGGTTAAAAAAGGCCCTTTAAGTGAATCCTGTTATAAAGGCAAACATTTCTATTATAGATAACTAAGTAATATATACTGTATTACTATTATATTTTCTTCATGTACAGCTGATAAAATGACTTACTCTTTCTATCTTTTCTTGAACTATGGTTCCCAGAAGTCTCATCTTAACTTGTTCATGGGTTGCATAATGACTATGGAAATATAATGTGGAAAAATGCTATAACTCACCATCAACAGTTATGTAGCAGATAGAGATAGATGCAAGTAACAAGCCCCCACACTTTTTGAGACATTCATAGTCTGGGTTTTTCATCTTCCATGGTAGTGCATTGTCCCTTTGCCAGTGGCCATTGTCCGAACATTTCTCGCTAAGAGACTAAACTGGTATAAAAAATATATGAAAAATATATCAGTGTGAAAAAGAAATAAGATAACCAAAACTGGACACAATGATTGGAATTTCACATTATAGCCATTCTTTTTTTTTAATAATTTTATTTTTTTTGCCTCCAATTTTTATGGTTTACTCCTATATGTTATCTCTGTTATCTGCTTTTCACTTACCTACGTGCATAGCTGCTCATTTATGTCTCATTATATAAATCAGTGACATTCCTTCCACACCTCCTAAATCCTCACTTTTAAGAAGGAATGCACTGAACCAGTGAATTCATGATTTCTCGGTAAGAATATTGCTTTTGACCCACCGAGTCTTGAGAAAGCAAAAAGGATGTTTTAGCCAAGCCAGTATCTCTCATCTACAGACAACGCTGTTTCGGGATTTTTGTCCCTCTTCAGTGCAGAGCAGAGAAGATACTGGCTGGCTGTGTGGGAGGCATCGGGTAGCTCAGGAAGGGAAGATCTCTCCTTAAGGAGAGCACCGAACGAACGGCTTGTAGAGTTTTTGTTTTGCCTTTTCGCCCTCTACTTAGCATCTGCATATCACAAGGCATTATGGGAAAGGGGCTGAGAAGCCCAAAGCGCCCTCTGTTGGTTGTAACAAATCCTCAATTTGCTTTTGACCCACCGAGTCTTGAGAAAGCAAAAAGGATTTTTTAGCCAAGCCAGTATCTCTCATCTACAGACAACACTGTTTCGGGATTTTTGTCCCTCTTCAGTGCAGAGCAGAGAAGATACTGGCTGGCTGTGTGTGGAGGCATCGGTACCTCAGGAAGGGAGTATCTCTCCTTAAGGAGTAGCACCGAACGAACGGCTTGTAGAGTTTTTGTTTTGCCTTTTCGCCCTCTACTTAGCATCTGCATATCACAAGGCATTATGGGAAAGGGGCTGAGAAGCCCACAGCGCCCTCTGTTGGTTGTAACAAATCCTCAATTTGCTCCCACACAGCCAGCCAGTATCTTCTCTGCTCTGCACTGAAGAGGGACAAAAATCCCGAAACAGCGTTGTCTATAGATGAGAGATACTGGCTTGGCTAAAAAATCCTTTTTCCTTTCTCAAGACTCGGTGGGTCAAAAGCACATTGAGGATTTGTTACAACCAACAGAGGGCGCTGTGGGCTTCTCACCCCTTTCCCATAATGCCTTGTGATATGCAAGATGCTAAGTAGAGGGCAAAAAGGCAAACCAAAACCTCGACACGCCGTTCGTTCGGTGCACCCCATCAGGAGAGACCTTCCCTTCCTGAGCTACCCGATGCCTCCCACACAGCCAGCCAGTATCTTCTCTGCTCTGCACTGAAAGAGGGACAAAAATCCCGAAACAGCGTTGTCTGTAGTTGTGAGATACTTGCTTGGCTAAATTATCCTTTTTGCTTTCTCAAGACTCGGTGGGTCAAAAGCAAATTGAGGATTTGTTACAACCAACAGAGGGTGCTGTGGGCTTCTCAGCCCCTTTCCCATAATGCCTTGTGATATCGGTAAGAATAAAAAGACTGTGTGGTCTTACTTTTTGACAGGAAGGAATTACTATCCTTGACTGTATTTGTCGACAGCAGTGTCTATTGGTTAATACAGGAATCTTGGCACAAATTTAATTTAGCACTAGCAGCATTTATCAAGGGTGAGACAGTCATAAGATCATTGAAACACAGGCACTGGATTTATAGAACACACATTAAAAAAGGCCGACTCATATTGTAGTCTCTTAAGCCAAGACTACAGCTATACACCATTTGTTCTGGAATACTAGTATCTGCACTGCAGTTACTATCTGTGTTCAGTAATACACTAAGACAAGAAATACACCAAAACAACAGTGGCCAAAGAAATCACCACCCAAAGTTACCAAAGTTTGTAGTTATTGCCAAAACATGGGCATATAAAGGACAGAAAGACCAACATAATGTCTTAAATGTGATTCATTATCTCAAGATTGGTATTTTAATTAACATTTACTCTCTCTGGACCTCATATATAAAAACTGTCTAGGTCTAAAACTCACTTTGTTGCACCAATTGCAAGGCCAATCGACTAAGCACCCATACAATTCAATTTCATTATGTGCTCAAATGGAAAAATTAAAGGGGGCACTTATTGGTTGCTATTGGCAAACAAGTTGAATTTTCAGACCCAATGACATTTTTCATGACCTAATGGTCCCTGCCTTAGTTAAAATGCTGTTATCAAATTAATGTTAACCTTGGAGTTGTTATATAAAAGTGTCATTTATCAAGCCAGGAGCAAAAAGGATAAACTATAATCCCAATCCAATTTAGGGATGGTCAATAATGTGCATCTAAGGAAAGATATAGTACATTCACCACAAAGGTGCAGACGCGGTTTGCCATATGCGAGCTATCATCACAGCTTTCCACTATAACACATTGCATAGAGCATGGCTGTATTGAGAAAAGCAATAGTAGAAGCCCAATTCTGCACTAATGTTAGTAATTGTTAACTGAATAAAGTGTACCAAATCAAATTGTGCCCTCTATAGGTCAACGAACTCAATAGCTTAATGATTAATATAAAAATAAGTATTTGAAAATATACCAAGCAATGAAAACAATATGTAAAAAATTCTGAAACAGCACCATTTTTTCTTTTTCGCGCATTATACAAATAAAAGCGACGAAAGACTAATATAAAAATGGTAATGAGCCATAATATCCATGAAAAATCCCAGACTATTGGCATAGCAACATAGTTATTAAGGTCTCGAAAAAAGAACAGAGCAGTCCATCCAGCTCATCTATTGTTCCGATCTAAGCTGTTCTAAAAGTGTTGGACCCAGAGTGCGAAGACAAAAACCCCCAATATATGTAGAAGACCAATTAGTCCTCATTTTTCAGAGTCAAAAAATCCCCCTTATATCCACTCCAATCTGCAATGAACAGTCAATAACAGTCCTTCTAGGATATCAAAGTCCACCTATGCGATCCGACCGATTCCTAGATCACAAATACTTGTAAACTATTACACTTTAAGAAATACATCCAGACCCTAATTGAAACTCTTGTTACTTGAAAAACAACCATAGACACGTTTCCTAACTGGCAAAGAGTTCCACAGTCCTTCACTGCACATACAGATAAAGAATACCCATTACTAATGTTTGATGCTAGAAAGTAACTTTTCCTATCCCTCAAAGTAACGTAGAGGATGCCCTCAAATTACAAATGTACTTAATACAGTCCTAGGGTATTAAAATACTTCTTGAGTAGATATCTTCTAAATGACCCTTTAATCATAATTAATAACATAGTTGGATGAACTATATCCCCCCAAAGCCAGTACTTTTTTCTCTAATCTGAACAAACCCGTAATAACTTAGCTAATCAATTCTGTCGTTATGCGCAGTCCACCAAATTTCTTTTTTATTAATTTTTGGTTATCCAAGCAAGCCTTGTACCTGTAGTTCAACAAGCCCTATGGCAATGTCTTGCCCTTTGCACTGGAAAACGTACATCAAAATGCCAATTAGGGGATCCTAACCCATTGACAAGTGATTAGAGCGGGAATTACTGATTGGCTGATCGAACATCGAGATCCGAAGCAATTGTCGAATAGTACCCTGTATGCAGAAAGTAATAGCGACCATACAATGCGAGAATTTAAAGTAAATTCTATGGGTCAATGAATGAGGATATCCTAGCTCAGATGCCTCAATTAAAGTTCAAATGGTAAGAGCAACATGCACTTCATAGATTCTATACACCCAAACAGGTGTTTGGAGAATGCTGGGAGAAAAATTAAAAACCGACAAAGCGAATCAAGACAAATGGATACGGTGCTACATCTTTAGTCAAACGACACTTTATGTGTTACAAAATGGCAACAGAAAAAAAATCAACAGACCATTTCACTTATCTCGCTGTCTTGTACACGAACAGCAAGACCCTTAAACGCTGCATCACCCACAAAAAAATTAAAAAGTGCCAGAAAAGGCAGTTATTATTTGAAACCCATCATTTTCTTGAACTGGAACATTGAATATCCCTGTCCCTGGAACGCAGACATGTAGCCCCAAAGACCATGCATGATTTCCCGCAACTTAAAAAAGTGCCTGCGGAAAAAGAATTCTTTGTTCAAGCCAGCCATTTAAATTTCAACTTGACAAAGAACTATATCCCCTGTTTAGCTGAGCCACATGCATTTATATAAAGCATGAGCCCCAATACCTGCATGACCCCAAGTATTAAAAAGTGCCTAGAAAATAGGAGTCTTTCACACAACCATTTTAAGTTTTCACTGTACCAATGACTAATACCTGTCCTGAAGCCACAGCGATTACCCACAAACGCCTGCATGACCACCAAAATAAAAAGTCCAATGGAAAGAAAGTAGCGCTTTTCAACAGCCATTTGTTTAGTTTCACATTCTGGACAATGACTATACCTATCCTGTCCACAGCAAAGAGCCCCAAACCTGCATGACCCCCGATATATAAAAAGAGTCCGGAAAGAGACAATTCTTATCAAACCACCATTTTAAGTTTCACAGGACAAATAGACTATCCTCTTGTCCTTACCACAGCATGAGCCCGCAAACCTGTATACCCCAGATTAAAAAGTGCCGGAAAATAGGAAGTCTTCAACCCACCAATTAAGATTCACTGGACATTGACATACCTGTCCTGGGCTGGGCCACAGCATGACCCCAAACCTGAAATGACCCCCCAGATTAAAAAGTGACGGAAAAAGAATTCTTCGAACCCACCATTTTAAAGTTATCACAGGACATAGACTATCCCTGGTCCCTGAGCCACAGCATTAGGCCCCAAACCTGCATGACCCCAAGATTAAAAAGTGCTGAAAAAGAGTCTTGTCAAACACCATAATATTTTCACAGGACATTGACTATACCTGTCCAGGGCCACAGCATGAGCCTCCAAACCTGCATGACCCAGATTAAATAAATAGCCGGAAAAAAAAAAAGAATTCTTTCAAACCACCATAATAAAGTTTTCACATGGACATAGACTATCCCTGTCCTGAGCCACAGCATGAGCCCCAAACCTGCAATGACCCCATAAAATTTAAAAAGTGCCTGGAAAAAATAGAGGAGTCTTATCAACCTACCATATTAGTTGTTCACATGGTACATTTACTATACCTGACCCTGGGCACTTAGCATTGAGCCCCAAACCGCATGAAAGCCCCCAGATTTAAAAAATTGCCATGTAGTGAAGAATGGAAAAATGACAGGTTGCTTTCAAGCTCTACCATTTAAGTTTTCCCAATGGACAAGAAACAGTTCCCCCTGACCTGGTTTAGTACTGCTTATCCCGCTGCCGTATTAGTGTCAGTACCAAATTTGAGGAGCATTCCACTATTTGGAAATACATTGATGGTTAACGCTCGCTTTTTCTAGGAACCTAAAAAAAGGTCTCAACATTGGAGTGCCCTTTTTTCTTGGCATTCTTTCCTCTATTTTAACCAACAGTAGCTGGAAGAAAATTATCTCAGTATCTGTTTGTTCTCTGATAGTTCCGTGCATCCCATATCTCCATGTCCATTTGGAATAAATCAAAATGCTTTTCAAGTTTTATCCTGTACATCCGGGAAGGTCAATGAGATTCCAGCCTTGAAACGAAGAAATGTCATGAGGAATTTTTTTTTACCTAGCTAGTTATTTGAGTCACATGCCAAGTTTTTTTAGTATACTTTTAATTCTAGAAAACCGATCATATTTATTATATAAAATGGATGGAATCAGCCACACATGTGTCTTTGTTTCTCTTTTTTTTAATTTGTATTAAATGGGTTGTCTCAATAACAGGGGATTGTGATATCAAATGTTAAAGATCTTGCAAAAACCAGTCATATTTGCCATAAGTGGTCCTTACCTAGTTCCTGTTTCTGACAAGCACTATCACCCTTGAGACCACTCTGTACAAATGTGGAAGTACAAATGTCTGTTAGAAAACCACATTTTATTTACAAATGATGGACCTGTAGTTCCTAGCTGCATTCAACAGCAAAAATGCCGGCCCATAAAGCAGTTAAAATACGAAAGCATAGTTACCCATAGATCCACTTTGTGACAATTGTTGAAGAACAAATGTCTGTTAGAAAAAAACAAACAATTTTTTATATAATATTGAACAACTGTAGGTATATATGCTGCCAAAGTGTCACACAGCAAAAAAGCTACCCCAAGAATCTAAAAGCAGATCGACCCATTAGAACCACTTTGGACAATTGTGAAATTAAACAAATGTCTGTAGAAAATCAAAATTTTTTAAAGATAAATGACTTCTGTATTTGCCTTGCATTTCAAAAAGGCCCTAGTCATGCACGCCAAAAAAAATATAAAAATAATGACTTCTCAGCACAGCCACCTGTTAAAAATATTATGAGAGGGAGAAATGCTCATTAGTCGAGCTCCTTGACGATCTCTAGGGGCCATTCGTCCATTTTGGATACCCAGAAAGTCCTATTGGTCCGTAACACATCTAATCAAAGAAACATCGGAGTAGTACAAGTAACGTTATACATAGTCCGTTGCACGCATGATCTTAAGGGATTACCTGGATACTGCGTACATTGTGTGTTTGGATGTGTGAACGCCATGCATTGCATGCGTTGTTGAGAGAGAGTAGGTAAATAAGAAGATCTGTCCAGAGGTCATTCCATTTGATAGGCGCTTCTGCCAACTTTTTGGTCCTAGCTGCTATCGCCTTTAGCCACTGTCTAGAGCGTGCTACTTGGCACTCTACATCTGCTGTCAAAACTGTGATCGCCTGATAGTAGTTCCAAACCCGTGACATTTTTTGGTAACGGTGAAGCTAAAGTACTAGCACATCAGATGTTACCATGTATGAATCAAGTTCACAAGAGTCCACCATTTTCCTAGCCAGTCTTATACTCTCATATGTATTAGTGGAGTGAGGTGAAATAGGAAAGTGCTTATTTTTTTTTTTGTACTTTGCATAGGTTGAACTCCGTACAGGAGGGTTTTTTAGGCCAACCTCTCAGATAACTGTTTTTCCATGCATTTGATGGGCCTAACAAAGCGAGGATCAATGTTGGAGGAAAAATGAGGATGCATTGCCAAGCACTCATGTGAGAATGGAGCCGTATGATTTCGCCAAAGCCACGGGGATCGAGGTGGCACTAGCAAACTCGAATCTTCACCTCATCTTCACATACCCCTCCGCCTCAAATTTCGCGCAGCCATAAAGCAGACCTCTTTTTTCCAAGGCAGGGTGACGTCGATAACAAAGGTCGGTATTCAAAGGAATACACATCCCTTCCTCCCACTCCTCCGCAATTCCTCTCCGGCACAGCATCAACACAGCCCTGAACTTTCCTGAGATGAATGCATGAAAACCCTGATAGCTGACGCTAGCCCTTAGACACTTCGAAAGGCCCTTGACCCAGAACCACTGCCGCTAATGAAAGACCGATAAAATTGAGAAACACTGTCTGGAACTAAATGTGTATTCGACAGAGTAGAAAGGCAGCCAGTGTCCTAGCTATCTGTGTCCGCATCCTCCTCCGGTCGCTAGGCGGGAACCTGTTGTTATCAAGTTGTCCAACGATCGTTCCAAAACTCAAAGATCACCCAACGATGCTCATATGCTGCGACAAAGGTGCATCAGTCACGCACTAATTACCAATTTGGTGACTTCTTCAAAAGTGGCAAGGAAGGAGACAGAGCTAGCTTCTTTTCACCTGCCTCCACTCCTCTGTTGTTACAACCACGTCCCGAGGTCCGCACCAGCTAGCTTGCCATGTTTCACTAGAATAAGCACTAAACTTCATACTCGATGGCGTAAGGCATTCAGGGGGAATAATAATGATCTGCTAAAGCACAATCGCTAGAAGCAATTGTGGATAGTAGGTGGAATTCCAATCGTGTTGCCACGGGTCAACAAAGTGAAAAACGGTTTGACAGGGAGCCGAGCCCTGAAAACGCTGCAAGAAAGGGCAGGCCAGGCGGGAACGAGAGCGAGGGTGGCGAAACGTTGAAGGATGCGAACGTTAGTAGTTTCCTGACATGTTGCCCAGTGGCAAGGATAGACATTCCAACCTAACCGTGAAACTCTTAAGTTCGGCCAGTATATTCAGCACCGGTAATCTGGCAAACTCAAACCTTTTGCCTTGCACATAGGATCCTTAGGCACCCAGCCAGTCGCGTCGATAACGATATCGTCGGTTGCTGAGGGAGCCGTCCACGCTCTCCTGACATGTGTGTTTGGGACGGTCACACAAAGACAGATTAATTCAAACACGTTGAAAAATACGGCGGAGAGGCATTGGGATGCGGAGTTCACATTGTTCTCTGAGTCACAGTGGATGCCACCAAAATATATAAAAGAGTGGACTTTTGGGTGGAAAGGACAGCCTGCACCATCCTGCGGTTGTTGAAGAGCGTTGCTCCGAGCCTTCGAGCCACCTTCACCCCCATGAGAACATCCTACCCCAGCCACACCATTGATCAGGTCAAAGAGATTATAAGCGGCATAGATATGAAGACAATGAGAAACTATGAAACTACTAGTCCATGTGTCGATGGTCGATGTGACTTTGTTCCCGGCCACATGATGCAGACAACGCTCTTTGGAAATTTAAATGACACGTGCCTGGCCAGGGGCAAGGGACAGCTTTTCTCACTGTTCTGCCAAAGAAATGCCTGCTCGACATCTTGAATTGGGGTCAGGCAAGGCCATGACGGGGTGGAAACCCAACTGTGTCCACCAAGAAGACGGAAAAGGGCAACATTTCCAAGAGGCCAAATGCCTGGCAATGCCGACATTCAGGATAGCTTTTGGCTTTGGGATGGTTTGGGTTTAAGTGTTTCTTCTTCTTCCCCAAACCTGAAGAACAGAAGGCTCCTCAGCTAGACTGGCCCTGTACGACGTGCAGGTCGCAAACTGCGGAAGGAGAAGGGGTAGGATGGGTCCTCTGGTGGTGCAGTGTGTTACTCGGGCGACGGTGGAGACTGAAATCGGAGGCTATCCCCTTGATCATGACTCTGAGTAGACATGGGCAGCTGAGAGAACGCTTGGTGGTGGTGGAGGCAGGAGGAGGAGCGGATACATAAGTGTGGTGACAGTGTTGAGGCCCGGCGTCGGTCTGGCCCCATTTTTTGTGGCCGAAGTGTTTTTTGCAACTTCCATTTCAACTCTGCATTCGCTGCATGTTACTAACTGTTGGTGGTGGTTAACCACCTAAGGTTCTTGCATCTACTTAATTCCGTTTACGGCAAAGTGCGCAAATTACATCGCTGTGTGAAACAAGGCTTGCCACTAAAGAAGGCGAGGCCCCAGTCATGAGAGGTTCCTGGACCTTTTGACTTGGCGATAAGCGAGGAGGCGTGGGTATGGCGCTGCCGTGGCTTTGCGAATCAAATCATCGGGACTTCTTTCTGCACCGCCCATCGTGGGTCGGCCATTTTGAGGGCGGAACCCGTACTGACACTTACCGCCATCGTCTTCCTCCTCGTCCAGTGATGAATCGTTTCTCGAGAGCAAATCTTCTGAAAAGACCACGTTTGATCCGCAAATGTGCTGTCAACATCATCATCAAACACAGGTTGACTATCATCGTCACTGATGTGACATTCTGGCATCCAGGAGCTGCGGGCTACAAGCAAGAGGGACTGCAAGGCGTTGCCAGACCGCCCGGGAATTTTTGCCGGCGATTGACAACAGCTTCCATTTCTCCTCCACTGATGGCAGCAGTAACAGGGCGTCAGAGCAGAAGAAAAATCATGCCTCTGCTAGGCCTCTCAGGGTTATCTTTTAACATGCCATCTGAAACCCCAACCAGAGCATATTTGCCATTGCGAAAAGAGTGATGCTTACAGCAAATATTGATTATCCAAACTAGTGGTGAGGTACACGAGTTGAACATTTTGGGCTGCTTCATGTTGGAGACGGTATGGCTGAAGATGCTTGATGAACGGGACCATTTGGTGTGGCCGTAGTAACTGGGAAGGAAACAAGGTAAGGTAAGACTGGCTTGAATTGCAGGTTGCTTTAACCACAGAGAAGGACAGATTTTCGACTGCGTTCTGTAGTACTGAGCATTCATCAGGGGCCCTGACACCAGCGATGACAAGTTCCCTGACGGTCCCCAAAAAGTCATACATAAAGACGATTAACCGCTGGCGCGTGCGTGTTTTGGTCGCAGAAAATGAGGCCAGCAAACTGGAAGGAGCAGCCTACTCTATTAAAATGAAATTAATCGTAGACCTCTACCAACGTTTCTCCAATATGTCCTAACCGAGATACCCACCTTCTTTGACGACGCATTACAAACACCGAATGAATATTTTCCGCACATTCGCAATGATCGAAAAAAAATAATGCCCCAAATTCCCTATACATTCACTCCTTATAAAGGTAAACAGTACATAACAAAACCACTTCCCACTTCCAAACACATGCTATTACTCAAATCCCCGTTCAAAAAACACAACAAAAATTTGCAGGCTACAAATTTAACACATGCAAAGTATGATCTACAACAATCAGCATGACTGTACCAATATAAAGAAAGTGAACAAAAAAACACCTTTCTGAAATGATATATCTGAACTGATAAATAAAAGGCAAATTTTGGCACCTTATTCAATACACACTTTGGTTCCTAACAAAATTGCTTGTAAATCACAATTTAAACCTGCAAAGTACTCAAATACCAGCAAAGCTAGGCTCTGCGCTCAAAGCTAAAAAAAAACAACGTAATCTTAAATCGTATTCAGGATAATAAAGGTATTATAATTTTGGCACCATTCAATTACAACTGAACTTTGGTGACTAAGCAAAATAGCTGTATTCACAATTTAAAGTTATCAAGAAGGATGCCATCAAAGAACCAAAGCTGTAGTTGCTCCATAAGAGAAAAAGACACGAATAACTGTAATTTAATTCTGTATAAATAATAAAAGGAATTTTTTTGGCACGCAAATCGAAATTCACATTTCCTGTGGTGACTACAAATAATTGACTGTAGTTCCACGATTAAAGTTGCAATGGTGCCTTCAATGAACAAAGAGCTGTAGTGCGCCAAAGTGAAAAAATCAAACACGTATCTGGTAATGTATTCGGGATATAATAAAATATATTTTTTTTGGCACCTAACAAATATCACACTGTTGGCGTGACAACCAACAAATGTGCTTGTGTTAATTATACAAATTTAAACTGCCTAAAGTAGTATCTACTCAATCAGAAGCTGGCCTAGCGCCAAAGTAGAAAAAACACTAATCGAAATGAATTTCGGTCAGTACTATAATAAAAGGTATTTATTTGCGCACCTTTCAATTCACCTGTGGTGACCAAGTACAATGACAAAAATTGCTGATAATCACATATAATAGCACGGTTCAACAATGAAAACAAATGCTGTAGTGCGCCGAAAGAGAAAAAACACCTATCTGTAATGTAATTCGGTGGTAATATAAGAATTGGGTATTTTATGGCACTATCAATCACCTATTTGTGACCTACATAAATGTATGTTAGTTCACAATTAAAAAACTGCAAAGTAAATCTCATATCTCAACAAAGCTTGCCTGCGCCAGAAGTGAAAAAACACGTATCTGAAATGTATATTCGGATAATAAAAGGTATTTTTTTGGCACCTTTGCCATGCACCTAGTGTTGAGCTTGGAGACAAAATTGCTGTATTCACAATTAAAACTGCAAAGTTAGCACTATCAACACAGCTTAGTGCTCCAAAAGTGAAAAAACACGTATCAGCAGAATGAGAATTCGTTGGCCGATAAAACAAGGTATATTTTGGCACACGTATCAATTCACGACGGAAGCTGATTAGTGACTTACAAAATTATCTTGTATTCACATTTAATCTGCAAAGGAGATAGCTCTATCAACAAAGCCTGTAGGTGCGCCAAAGTGAAAAAACCACGTATCTAGAAAATGATTCGAATGAATACAAAAGGAGTAATTTTTGGCGACCTTCTCAATTCACGCTGTTGGTGACTACTAAAATTGCTGGTAGGTGACCACATTTTTAAGTTTGACAAGGTGCCTTCAATTAACAAGATGCTGTAGTGGCGCCACAAGTGGGAAAAACACTTAACTTTAATGTATACGGTGATATATAAAAAAGCGTATTTTTGTGGCACCTATCATTCACTAACTGTGGGTGAGATACAAAATTTGCTGTAATTTCACATTTTAAACTCAAAGTAAGCTCTATCTAACAAAGCTGATTAGTGCGGCCAAAGTGACAAAAACACTTAACAGAAATGTAATTCGAAATAATACAAGGTATTTTTGGCGACCTTTCGAATTCACCATAAGAAAACTGTGGAGACTTACAAAATTGCTGTATTTCAACATGTAAAGTGCAAGTGTGCCTCAAATAACAAAAGCTGTAGTGCCACAAAAGTGAAAAAAACACGTAAGCTGAAAGTGTATTCGTGGTTATAATAAAAAGGTATATGTTTTGGCACTCAGTAAGTCGCAAATTACACGCTGTGGTGAATACAAGAAAATATGCAAGGATTTCCTAATTTAACTGCAAGTAGTATGCTATATCAACAAAGCTGAATGGGCAATTAATTGAAAAAGAACCAAGGCTATCTGAAATGTATACTGATAATAAAAGGGTAGTTTTGCACCTTAGAACAAAGAGACCTGCAGTTACTTAAGAAAAATAGTGTATCCTAATATAAGTTTAGTGGACTAGCCAATTAACCAAGGAAATAATATTCAATAGAAAACCCTTCTAATGAAATATAAGCAATTGCAGTGCAATGTCCTAGTACTAAGGTCTTGGTGAACTAATATCCCATTATTCTTTATAGAGCTGATCCTGTGTTTCACGCACCAGGCAGGGTGGCCCCCCTCCTCGCTTCACGCCTCCCGTGACTTTACAGCGGTAGATGCTCCTTTAAGAATTCTCTACCTAACTACATAAAATCTTGCCAATCATCCTGATCAAACTAAGATGTAAGGATCACAGGACTAAAACATAAAGCTGTTCTCTGTAAGAAATAGAATAAATTTCGCGATGATCTAGTGTTGGACACAGGCAGAGCGCAAGTACAGACCTAACTGCAAAGTAGATCACAGAGAGACACAGATTCAATGAACAGAACGGGCTTTCTTATAGTCAAACGAAGGTCAAGGTGTGATTTTATTACCCAAAAGCCAATCGGCTTAACCGATAACACCTCCCATTAATGACGTTCGCATAAACGAACAGGAACAGTCATTCACCTCTGGCTCTTAAGTTCTGTATAGCTTGATATAGCTTAGGGCCGCCCAAAATGTACAGGAAGCTCCACGAAAATATCGGGCGATAATTAATAGAATGAAAGCGCACAGTATTTTAACCTAAAATTATCTGGAAAGCTCTACAAAGATTTTCAGACCGAAAACATAAAAACTGTGGCGAATTTCAACTTTGGTCGATAAAAATACGCAAGACAAACACTAACCAATGTGACTTGTATAATTGGTAGAATAATGCTCTCAAATCATGTGCCAGATTCTTCTTATGCCCCTTTTAATAAGTATCCGCCAAAATTCCTAATTTGCCTAATTTTGCAAGCCAGCAGCCTTATCACTTGCTGCTGCTACAATACTAAAATTTATCTGACACACATCAGGATTTCCCTTAAGTCCTTCTCCATGTCACTCTAGAATCCCAAAGCATTTTTTCCATTTAAAACAAGTAGTCATAGGGAAGTGGATTCTATTCCTCTTAACCAAGTGCATCACCTTGCATTTTATTCTGTGTTTAATCCTCACTCTTCCTATATCTCTGCGCGAGGCCTATTACTCCGAACTTAACTAGATAACCCCTATAATAATAAACATACAATAAGTTTAATTAATCAATCTACGATTGTGTGATTACTTTACAGGAATCTTAGTAATCAACTGCGCGAATGATCTAAATTGTACTGTGCACGACCAGTGTAAGATCATTAATTAGCGTGAGCATAATGTTGTTACCGGTGTTAACGACCAAGTAGAAGTAAGTAAAGATGAAAAAATCAGGGGAGTCAATACAACTATTAGAGGGCAACTGGAGTCTAATTTTTGATAGTGAGCTTACAGAGTACCTAAAAGCTCCCTTCTTCACACCATGTCATCAAATCTATACTACAGTATAGGCCTCATAACAATTGTATCGTCTGATTTCTAAACCTCTTCTACACAAGAACATTAAGTGAAAATGTTAAACGAGGAATAGGGGGCACCAATACTGACCAACCCTGTGGTCCCACTATTACAGGGATCCAGTCTGAAGTATTACCATTAAATCACCACACTTTTGCTTTTCCACATTGAAGCCAGTTACATAAATCCACTTGGAAAGCAATTTCCCCCAGGGTCCAATCATTCACTCATTTTACTACCACCTTTAATGGCACCATAGTATCATATGCTTTAGAAAAATCTTAGACATATATGTACCAGCATTATACCAAATCTCACCAACGAACTAACCTCAGTTTCACATAAAAGAAGCAGATGCAGTTTGAAAATTATAACATTATATAATCCACAAAGGTAAACCACATAAAAAGAAAACTTTTTGTTCACGTCACCGACTGACTTCTCTAACAAAAATTGGAATAATTTAAAAGAGGTCCATCAAAAAAGATTACATGTATATCACCAAAATGATTCAGAACTTTTGGGCTTCAAGAAACAAACGTTTACTGCTAAGGTAGCGTTAAGTCCATATATGGTAAAAAAAAAGTATTGTTCACAATAACCATTTAAACGCAAAGGCTATTTTTTTTATAATAAAAAAAAAGGTTCTATCTAAGGATTATTATTTTTAAAGAAGAAAAAACGAATAAAAATAAAACAAATTTGGTCACGCTGGAACCATACTGACCTTCAGAATAAAGTCACAACACGAATCCGTTTATACTGTTAACCGTGATCTAAGCAACAATAAATTTGTAAAAAACATTAAATCAAAGAAATCAATATAATAAAAAATAAAATTAGATTTATTTTATTTTGGGTTTCTACTTTCATTCACATGTAATTTGAATCAGTAGAAATAAAATATCCAGCGTGAGGCACCTTTTTGCTTTGGCTCATATGTTGACATAGGTCAGATAAAATCTCATTTGATTGCATTACGGTTAGGAGCGTCCTCCATTTATGAATACTGTCCCTACAACTTTCTTTGTTGCCCAAAAGAAATCCAAATCACATCTCTCCCTTTTCATTACATATAGTGTTGTGAAAAAATATAATGAGGTCGCTCTGGTATTGGTTGACTATCGGCTAAACAAAAGAAAGTCTTATACCTAGACAGTATTCATGACATGCGTGGCCCATATTATAGTGAAAGCTTTACTGTCTGTCCAGCTTTACTGTAACATCGACAGGTAACCCCATAAGGACTATTCCACGTACCACAGGCCCTGATAGTTACAGATACCTATAAGTTGGCAGTACCTGGGAAATATATGTTATTTAGTCCTTGGTTAGCTGACCAAAGGAAACCCATAGGTTACACACTATCAAGAGACGATTTTTGTGTCATTTACATTGGCAAGTAACCGCAGAATATTTAATTGAAGGATAATATCCTTAAATGCTGATTGGGAACTAAACCTTCATAAGCAAGAGAATTCTTAAGGTCGCACCATTAAGCATTAACAGGGAGATAATATAAAAACTTTTTACTTCATATTCCATACACAAATATAGGTAAATGAAAAAAATAACAGCAATGATGAAAAGTCTAACAACTGGTGCCTGTATGGAATTGCACATTGTCATATGTCCAAATATTTTCTTTGGAGTCCCCAAATCTTTGGTCTAGTGCGAACTCCTGACAGAAGCTCCTGTTCATGAGATCGCACAGAAAGATTGTGGAGGACTCCCAATAAAAATTGGACATATTCCACTGTGCAATCCATACGCACCAGGTTTTTAGACTTTCACATTGCTGTATATTTTTTTCACATACCTATATTCTTGTGTGTAATATGAAGTACAAAGTTTATATTATCCAAATTGCTTATGTGCGCCTTGAAGAATTCTTTGCTTATTGACTATATAAAGGGTTGCAGGAAAGAGATTCCCTATACCAAATACCGCGCAAAGCTCAACGGTGACCGTTAAGATAAATAGTCAGCGTTTGATTATATGGAACTAAAAACAATCACTTGCATTGAATAGAAAGATGAGATCGAATATTCTACTTATCATAAAAGGTTAAAAGAAAGAGACATTGCTTCCATTATCGAAATACTGCATTTAATTTGCATATTGTATATTTGCATATACGCTCAAAATAATAATAACAAAAAATCCCAGCAGTTTCCTCATTAATCTTCTCCTTTTCTTTGATCCTGCTTGGCCTCATATTACAATAAAAATCTATTTTTTTTCTATATGTAATAAAGGAGATCATCCATTTCCTTCCTCCTCACAATCTTGTATCTGTCTGTAAGGCAACTGGCTACAGCAGGAGACTCTCCCCAGTGCACTATCTGCAATAGGAGACAAATGATGCCAAGCCCCACCCAATGGCTAAGTTCTCATTTTTAGCGATCTGCAACCAAAAAAGAAAGAGATTCTGAGGAAAGTAACACCTGTGTTCTCCTAATGTTTTTATACTAGACTATTTCAGGAACATGCAGAAAAATATCCATAATGACAAACACTGTGGGCAATTTGATCCCTTGTTTACTTTTAGCATTTAATTCTAGGTTTTAACACTTTAATTAAACATTGAAAATATTGAAAAGTAATGTTGTGGGTAGTGTTGATCAAACTGTTTGAGAAAAGTTAAGTTCAAGTCAAACTTAACGATTTATTAGACCTTGAATACTTTATTGTTCGTTCGAGTAACTGTTTGAGTTTGACATGGCGTTTGACATACTATTTTAATAGTTTTCATTTCCGAAAAGCAGCAGTTTTTAGATGCACTAAATCAGTGTAAAGTGCGGCAGAAAGTACGATCCTCTCAAAAATCTGGCGTCAGGTATACCTTGCATAGTAAACACAATGCACCTAAAAAGGCACATTGCGCCTTTTTAGACGCATTGCGCAAGTCGCGGCACATAGCATATCATTGGTAGTGGACGTAATGCGCCTATCGCGGCGCATTGTGCAACAGAGGCACATAACATATCATTACTGGTTTGTGCAATGCGCCTCAATAGGCGCATTGCGTTATGGAGGCGCACAGCGTATCATTTGAGACACATTACAATGTGTCGTGCCCGGCGTATAATGCGCCTAGTGTTGGTGTACTGTTATTGATGGTTATTACAGCTTCTTCTCACCTGTATAGGTATAAAAATTAACCCAAACATCTTCTCCCATTGACTTTAATGGGGTTCGAGTTCGAGTCAAACCTCGAACCGAACACACTAAAGTTCGAGGTTCAACTCAAACTCGAACATTTTACTGTTCGCTCATCACTAGTCCTGGGCATAACTAGACGGCAGTACCTACATTCTTTGATTCCAATGCAAGTACTCTTTCAGCTTTGCTTTACTTCCTACTCAAACTCTCTTCTTATTAGGGGAAATAAAAAATGAAGGTGGCCACATCTCCCTGTGCCAGTTAGCTACTACACCAACATTTTTGTATTGTTTTAGATATGTGCATTTTAACGTTCATTTTTTAAGGTTCAATAAAGCAATAGCTATCATATATTATGCGAATGTAGGCTAAAAAGATCATGATACAAGTTTTTGTAAATGGCTCTATACTTTTTGCCATAGAGGTTCTACATACATGGCTTGACACAGACTTATAAATAATGCCATCTTCTGTCCTTATATCAACATTAACTACTTTCCTATTTTGGTGTACGGTTTATTGAAGCCTTTTAAATGTCTTCCTCTTAGAAGGCCATGCTGTATTTTACAATACTCTGTGTTGAATGAATTTGGGGTCCTTATCTCCCTAACTGTTTAGGATATTTTGTAAACTTTTCATTTATTTAAGCCAACTTTTACTGTTGCTGTCTAGACGTTAGCATCAACTTAGACAGGCAGTCTAAAAATGCAAACAAGAAAACACATCAACTCAATACGAGTCTCAGCGCTTACCACTCCTGTAGATCTCATAACATGTCCTGACAGTCCATCAAAACTGAAGAATGCACAATTTGCTGTCGACTATTGTCAACTCTTGCATCAAGAAGACATTCTTTCTAAAATTATTAGCCAAGGGGTCTGTTGTGTTCCCAAATGTAACCGAAGTTCGGGGGATTTGTTGTCGCACAGTTATTTTTCAAGTGCCACAAGCAGTAATAAAGTTTGGCTAACACAAGAAGGCTTCTTCAAGTGTGGCGGCAGCAGAGGCAATATATGTTAGTTTGCTGAAAACCAAAAAAAAATATTTTCACAACACAATAAAAAGCGGTAAATATAAGATTAAAAAGATTTTGAACAGTAACTCCTATCATGTCATTTATGTCACCCATTGTAAGTTCTGTGACATCACGTATGTAGGGTGTACGACACGATGGGCGAAAATTAGAATAGCTGAACACATAGTAGATGCTTAAACAAAACAAGATAATGTCTCAGGTGCAGCTAAACTTTTTGTTTTATTTATGTTCTAGAGCAGGTATTTAAACTATTAGAAGGAGGAGATTGAATCATGATATCTTCAATAGGGACACATTTTGGATCCTAACATTGGATTTCTGCTTCTCTGCTGAGAAAGGCTACAAAAATGATCCAGTAAACATCTATTAGGTACAGTAAATGTAGACTTTTGCTTTCTGAACATCATTGTCAAGGATTTACTAGGTTTTTTTG